>QUSF01000014.1:957119-1039037 GCA_003676055.1 Chloebia gouldiae
GCCCCTCCAGAGCCGCTCCTGAGCCCCCCGAGCCGCTCCTGAGCCCCTCCAGAGCCGCTCCTGAACCCTCCGAGCCGTTCATGAGCCCCCCGAGCCGCCCCTGAGCCCCTCCAGAGCCGCTCCTGAGCCCCCCGAGCCGCTCCTGAGCCCCCCGAGCCAGCGCGGCTCGGGCGGACCAGCGGGGCCCCGCGCCCCCGTTCCCAAAGGCTCCTCCTCGGCTCCCGGCTCCGCAGCCACCTGTGCGCGCCGCGGGCGGGGCGGAGCCGGCCGGGCCCCGGGTCCCTCCTCCGCCGGTGCCTGCGGGCGGGACGGGACGGGGAGAGGCTCCGGCAGCGCGGCGGGACCCGGCGGAGGAAGAGCCCGGCCCGGCGGAGCGGCGGCGCCGGCAGGTGCCGGGCCGAGGGCAGCGCGTCCCGGCGGGGCAGCGCTCGCGGGCATGGACAAGCTCAACAGGCTGACGGTGCCGGCCGGGGAGAAGTTCAGGTAGGGGCCGGGCCGCTCCCGGCCAGCGGCGGGACGAGCCGCTTCCCGCAGCGGGGCGCGGGGGCACCGGGAGGCGCCGAGGCACGAGGAAGTTGGCAGAAGCTTTAGGGTAAAAGGGAGTTTTACCCGTTTTGACCCGGTGGCCAGGGCGCTGCAAGGCAGTGTGGGAGGTAAACACAGGTCTGGAGTGGATAATGCAGATTTCGAAGTAAAATATGTGTCGGCTTCACCTGCAGCGCAAAGAATATTTTCAAAGTGTCTATTTTCAAAGCTGTAAGGAAATAGTGTGTGGCTCATTATGATGTATGAGTTATGCAAATTAAAAATGCTTTAATGTCTTATGAAGATGGCTTTTGCAGTTAAGTTTTGTAATGTTTCCTAATATTCGAAAGAACTGGTGGAATAGAGGGAACTGGAAAACGGGAAATGTTCCTAAGTGAAGGAGAACAATGTTAAATACAGGGTTTGAGAGGAAAAAAGCAGAAGCTGGCCATTACTGAAGTATTTTTAGTGTGTCTCGATTCATGTACTGCTATAGTTGGCACCTCAAGGCTCTTTCATCATGACTTTTTGAATTTCTGAATATTTAAAAGAAGTTCTGATTCAGATTAAGGTAACATGGAATTCTTTTCCTCCTCTGAAAAAAATAAGGATGAAATACTGAAAAATATTTTTTCCTTAAATAAGTCATACTTAAGCACTCAATACTAACTTATAAACCCTTCTCAAATCTCTCTTCCTCTCCCCAAAAGCCTTCATGCAAACTGGAATAATCCCTTGTAAAGCTAAATTTCATGGAATGCAGTTTGTTGATATCTACTCTCTCCGTACTGTGGCAATATTGTTGTGGGGGGTGTGCACTTGCAGAGCTGCAGTGACGCTTAGCTCGTCAGCCAGGCACACCTAATGAAAGCCAAGCAGGCTGCATCCGAAGCCCAGCCAAAGACTCTGTGGAAGGTTCAGTGGACGGGGAAAGAACGCAGGGAATTTCCTCATTGCCTGCAATTTACCACCTTAAGTAGTCCGAACTGGTTTAAATGGTGTCAGAGCTCAGTGTTGGTCTAAGCTAGCAATCTTTAAGAAGTTGAGAAACAAGATGGGAAGATTGTTTCCATCCATTACTGCTACATAAAATACACACCCTCTGCTGTCAAAATTGTAGCTGGGATTCTCCTTCTGCACTTTTGCAAACAATTAAAGCAGGATTACCTCCAAGTACCTAAAGTGGGTCAATGTGTGAAGGTTATAACACCTCTGCACCACCCCTCTGCTGCATCTTCACATAGATGACACTCTCCATCTCATCTGAGGTTTTAATATTGTTGTAAAATAGGGAAGTAGCTCTGCTTTCCTGTATTAACCTGAAGTATTGCAAATTACTTTTTCTCTCCTCCTCATGGCCAATGCAGCTTATTTGTGCAGGGAATGTAGGAGCATTTCTCAAGCATGTGAGCGTTCTCACCACACACAGTGGACACGCGTGCTTCAACTTGAGCATGTTGAAATACTCCTTAGAAACATGGATATGGGGCTACAAAATCTTACTGTGGTATCAGAATCTTAAAACCTGAAGGCAGACCTTTCCCTGAGTAGATATTCACAGGATAAATTTAGGAGAGATATGCAAATACAGGAAGAGATCAACATAACATGGTGGGAGCCCTTTCTTCCATCTCTGAAGCACCTGGATACTCCCTCATGCTCTTTGACCTGTTGACAGTGCAGTTGACTTCCTAAAACCACACCAAGTTTAAAAAGCACTGCTGTTGAGTCTGAGAGAGGATCTTTTGATTTTTTTTTTTTAAGTGTAGACCTGAAAAACTAGATATTATGTGGTTTTGCTATGCTCAGCTATTCTCCATGGGTATAGTTGACCCTACAAGATCTAACTTTGTTGCATTAGCAATCTTACATCAGATCTGAATTTTTAACAGGTTCCATTTGTTAAGTTTATTGCAACAATAAGAACTATAAAAGTTCTTATATGTCTGTCTGCCTAACATGTTGGGCTATGTACATTGTTTGCAGTTAAGCCACTCAACTAACTTCAGTAATAGTTGGACAGGAATGCTGAAACTTCATGAAATTCTGGTGTTAATTTCTATATAGTGTTTCTTATAAGGCATGCACAGTATTATACAAATATTCCCTCCGAGTACATTGTGTGTTCTAACTGCTTCCTTATAGTCAGGAAAAATTAGTTTGAAGGCTTGGTTATTTATTGTGAGACAAACTAATCTGTGGTGCATGCAAGTATCTTGGTATTTTGAATTGTTTCCCAAAGAGTGGAATGAATACATGAGCAATAGCCATACTGCCATGGCAAGCTCTAGTGTGCCTGGATTTCAGACTGAACTTCAGGGAAAAAAAAATATGCTGCAAACATACAGAAATAGATGCACTCATGATCAGAGGCAGTAGGCAGCATGGGTAATGGGAAGTTAGCAGCTCAAAAGAAAATTCTGCACTAACCTTGAAAACTCTTTTGTGGTTTAACTTCCCTAGATATAAGCCTATGATTCCTGGTATTTAAATAATTTCTAGCTACTATATATGACTATGTCACAGCATCTCTTCAGACTTGCTGCCTTTTTTTATTATGACCACAAACCTTAATGATGGCCCTCTGCCCATAGCTGGCTTTGCTGTGTGGCACAAAGCCCTTAAGAAGGCATCATCACCACTGTGGTAATGGGCAAACCATGGCACAAACCAAAGTGTGCCACATGCTTTCACTTGCCTAAGGTCATGCAGCCAGGAGGTTCCAGATTGCAAAGAGCCTTTTCCAAGAGCACAGTTTCATGTTAATTTCACATGACTTCATTAATTTGCAGCAGTCCATCTCTGCCTCCAGCAAAAACAAAGGCTTAAAATCCCTGTCTCCAAGCATAATGCCCATTTAAAAGGATGTGGAAATAAACTGGCAATTTACTTTTCTCAGGTTGAACAAGTGTGTCTGGGGTTTTTTTTTTTTTTGCAGGATTTTATATTAGTCCCACTTGTTAAACAGAAGGGTTTAAGTCTTAAGTCTATGAAAATCACAAGGGGTTGCCTTAAGGCCTGAATGTCTGTTGTCTATCAAATCTGGAGGTGTTTATAGTCTTCACTAATTTTCTACTGGTAGCTTGGGTGTAACTGCTAGGCCTTTTTCTTTAACAGGATCTTCTGACAATGTGTATTCTTGAAAGTGTATAGTAGAAAAAAAATTATTCATTTGGGATTGAAATTGTATTTGTTTTCTCAGATTTCATCCTACTTATAGGCTGCTTTACCATAGGGAGTGTTTGCTTTTGGAGAAGATGTTTGGGGAATATCTGAATATTAGTTTTATGCTGCAAAAAAATATTTTACTATAGTAGTTCTATTAATTCCTCTTAGTGGTAGCAAACAGTTTTAGAAACTTAATCTGTTTTTTCAAGGCAAATTTTAACTTAGTTTATTGCCTCAATAAACTTGAACAGGACAAAAGAACAAAAATAAACTCAAGCAAGACATTAACTTGAGTTTCAAAGTAACATATAAAATATTCCCCATGACAAAATTAGGTATCCAAGTCCACATCTGACTTCAACATCTCAACCTCTCATTAGTCCAGAATCTAGAGGAGAGGCTATGCAAATGATAGAATCTTTCAGTAGTTTGGGTTGAAAGGGAACATCCTGTTCCCATCCCTCTGCCATGGGTTCCACTAGACCAGGTTGCTCAAAGCCCCACCCAACCTGGCCTTCAACACTTCCAGGGATGCAACAGCCACAAGTTCTCAAGCCAGCCTGTTCCAGTGCCTCACCACCTTCACAGTCAAGAACTTCTTCCTAATATCCAAACTGGTCTCAGCTCGATGCCATTCCCCCTTGTCCTGTTACTACATATCCTTGTAATCAGCTCCCCTCCAGCTTTCTTGTAGACCCCCTGCAGTTACTAAAAGGCTGCAATAAGATCACCCCAGAGCTTTGCCTTTTCCAGGCTGAACAATCCCAATTCTCTCAGCCTCACTTCAGTTCTTCTACCTGCACTGGTGTTGACCTCTTTCTAACAAAAGTCTAATCTGCCCTAAGGACATAACAGCTGTGAAGGTCTTCTGGTCTTCACCATCCGCTGTCACCCACAGCCACCTCCTGTCTCAGCTTCCAGTGTCTCCTGACCACTTCCCACTGCACAGTACCACTCTGTGGTGCCAGCAGCTTTTGTGGCACACCCATGGTTTAGCCTGCAAAGTGTAGCCTGAATGTAAGGTCACGTGAAATCCCAGTTCAGTGATTTGCAGTCTTCAAAGCTGAGTTTCACAGGCACAGGGAAAGGAGGTCACCAGCTGCATTTGCCGTGCTGATGAGCACAAACAGAAGTCTTTTCTGTGAGATTGTTAGGTCCTGTTTGCCATACAAAGCACACGATTTTGATTAAAAGATAAAGTTTTATAATCTCTACTTCCTCTAGTTTTCTGTCAGTTTAAATAGTTCATTAATCTCTCTCATCTCTGGACTTCAGAATGAAGTGAGATAGGAAATGCAAACTTCCCCAAATACCACTGCAAAAATCCATTCTTTTACTCAGTGTGACTTCTCCAGTCAAATCCTATTTCTTCTCCCTCTTACCTTGCCTCAGCACAGCATAGCCTCCTTCCCATCTATATTTGTCCTTCTTTATTCCCTTCTCTCTGCACAACCACTTCATTCTACCAATCCCTTTAAAGCTTCTTTTCTACTTTTCAGCTACGTGATCCAACCTGGACTAATCCTCAGGATAAAAAAACCAACCAACCAAAACAGCCAAACCTGAAATACATTCAATTGTACAAGACAAAAAACCTCACCCACAAACTGAAGGGGAAAAAAAAGCCAAACTAAACCACCACATAGGATTTATTCTCACACAGAAATTCCTGCCTATAATGCTGTTTATAGAAAAGTATGTTTAAGTATGACTGTGATCTATATGTGTTTTGAAGAAAAATATGGCAATGTGGACAAAATGATGCAGTATAATACTGAAACCATCAAGAGATGCCCTGCTTTAATCTCTGCAGGTAAGACAGCAGTGTAAGGGTGCAGTCTGTTCACAAGATCAGCTATGTTTTTGTAGCACCTAGAGCTGCATTCTACTTGTTCTGGCAACGTTACCAAGTCATTGGCGAATAAATTATGTTCCAAATAAATAATTTATTTAGAACAAATAAATGTTCCAAATAAAATAAGGCCTTGTATTGACACTGTAGTTCTGCTAAAATAACTGTCCAGAGTAGGAGCATTTGTCAACCATAGCAATGACAAGTGACACCGTCCTTGGCCTGCAACTGTCAGTTACTCAGCAGAAGTGAGTAATTTAGATTTCATCTAATGACATCAGGGGTTTTGTTTGGGGTTTTTTGGGGTTTTTTGGGGGGGTTGGTTTTTTTTTAGTAAATTAATAAATTATCAAGAGCCAAGCAAATAACCCAATAAATTAATTTTCATGCCCATGGGGAAAAAAAAAACAGAATTCCAGCAAATGTGGCAAAACTCTTTTTTTACCATTAGTTTATAAACATATCCCACACAGCTGTGTAGAGTGCTAGATATTAAATGATAATATGATATTGCAGGTACCCAGTGATATGTTGATTCCAGAACAAAATGTTTTGTGTTTTACAGAATCATTTAAAATCTATGTACTGCACAGGACATTAAAATGTGATAGATGCTTTGAAGGGTCTGATCCTGCTGATATCTAAATTGGCAAAAGAAAAAAGAAGTTAATTTCCCAGCTGGAAGTCCCATGATTCATCATAGCTGGGGAAGCACCGAGGGCAGAGAGGAGCAGAATTTCCCCTTTCAGTGGCAGCCCATGTGGGCTCCATTAAACTGACATAGGGACCAACCAGGGAATTTCTCCTGAGTTTTAATAAAATCTGATTGGCTTCAGAAAAAAAAAACAAAACTGATCCATGAGTAGCCTCCATGAGGTCCCTGTCAGTGCCACCCCATATCTATGATGGGTATAATGCTTGAGGAGCTTGAGCAAGAACACTCAGCCTAAGTACAGCAGTGGTTGTCAGTGGGAATATTCTGGGTCCATACCAGATCCTGTCTTTATTCATTTCCCTGCAATGCCTTTCTGTTTCCTCTTCTTGTTGAAATATAAAAGCCACTTAAGGCTTTTAAATTCCTGCCCTTGTTCTCCTTCAGTGACCAGGCTGTAGGGTATTAATCCTTCAGGGAGCTACAGCACTCAGTTTTAACTGGAACTGTATTTTAGAGTAGCCTAATAGGCTGAACTTCCTCCTGCTGATTGAAAACCTTCCAGAAAAGTGGAGTAAGTCTTGTGAATGTGGTTTCTTTGTGTGGTTTTGGTGGGGTTTTTTTTTGTTTTGGTTTGGGATTTTTTGGTGGTTTTTTTTTTGTTTGGGTTTTTTTTTTGTTTTGTTTTGTTTTGTTTTTTTTTTTGGTTTTCAATGCATTAACTTGCATCCAGAGAGCTGGTACAAAAAAGAGATCAGTAGACAAACAAAAAGGCTCAAAACAGAACAGGTCAGTTACAGAACAGAAAACATAGCTTACCTTTTTATGTCAAGAAGTGACATGTAATATTCACTTACATATACCTCATTATTTTCTGTATACCCTACAGTGTCAGTGTTGCCCATTTGGGATAAAGGAGAGAGCAATCTGCATAAGAGGGAAGAGGTGTCCAAACCTTGGAGTTTTTGTTTGTTTGTTTCCAGGCAAATTCAAATGCTTGGAAACCTAGAATGGGTTCTTCCAATATGCAAACTCCCAATTACCCCAAAGTGCTTTCATCACTTTTTACATTCATGTTAGGCATGATTTCTGTCAAGAATGTATTTTTCTTTTACATGCTATATTTTTTATTAGTTCAGTGAATATTATTACTTACCAGTACAAGGAGGACTGACAGTTTTTTTGTAAAGATTACATAGAGGACAAATGAAGATAAAAAATATAATCAATATTTATCCTTTCTGTGCCTCTGTGTGTACCATGTAAACACACACCTGCTCTAACTACAGGGTTTGCCTTTAGGCAAAATAGTGGATAATTCAAAAGGGAGCAGAACAGGATGTTTCTGAGACTTTAAAAAATTAACACTCTTGTCAAAATTAATATAAACTATTGTCATTTCCCCTTGTGCATCTCCCAAACATGGGTAAGAACAATTCCTTGTTTCTTCTTCCTCTCAGATAGGTAGGTGTAATTGACTTCTCCCAATAAGCAAATCTCTTTGAACTTTTCTTCACAGCTTTGAGATAGCTTTACAGATAAAGATCAAAGGCTCAGTGGCTTGAATGGATGGTGCCACAGGTTACCACCTCCAGTTCCAAACTTCCTCTTCTCCAACAAGAAAGCCATTGCAGGGGGTAAATAAAACCCCAGGGTGGATGGGGGCTGTAAGGGCCTGCCTTGGACCAGTCGCTACTGAAGTGGTTTATCTGACTGCACCTCAAGGATTCAGCTGTCTCTCTTACTCATTTTTATGTATCTTATGCATATCTCAGCCATTGAAAACACCAACTCTGACTCAGGTGGCTGATTCCACATGGCATTTCCTTGCAAAGGACTCCCACTCTTGCTCTTCCAGGTAGAATATAAGGGTGTGTGCATGTAGAGATCTGAATCAGCTGAAGGAGGTCTAATGAGGAATTAGATGCTTTCTGTATTTGGTATTACTTTTTGCTTTCTACAGAGGAATTAGAAGTGAAGTCAAAGGGGGTAGAGTTGTTTTATAACTTTTAATTGCATTGTCTTTGAGGCACACAAGTGACAAGTAATATGAAAATACATCTTAGGAAGAAGCACCGTTCACCAAAATCCATGTTCTTCCACAAAGACCATGGCAGAAGCATTGCTTTCATGGAAGCCTGGCTTAGGAAATGTGATCCATTTCCAGTTTGTTAATTCAGTTTGAAAGGTATTTCAACATAAGAGCTTCATGCTTTTCAAAATCTCAAGTGGTAGTTTTACAAATCCCCTTCTAGGCAAGCAGGTTCTCCCCCCAAAAGGAAGCAGGAGTCTCTCCTTTCTTTCTTAATTTGGTCACCTGCATAGCTATTTATAAAACTGAAGGATAATAGAAACACAAAACAAAGATCAGCTGGGAAGAAGGTGGTGGTGCTGTGAGAAGCCATAAAGGAGAGGTCTGGACATGATGTTCTTTCTTTAGTTTCATGTTTTAATGTGCGTTTTTTTTAATTAACAGAAGTAGCTGTAATGATTTTTAGATTTCTCCTCTTTTAGGTTTGGTTTGTATCTTCTAATAACTTAGCTTTTATTCTCCAAATTTCATTATAATCTTCCTTGCTTTCTATTTGTGGTTCTTTCCTGTAAAACCTTATAGCTGAGGCAATTGGGTATTTTTGGAGATTTTTAAAGTCTAAATTTGCACTTACTAAATCCCATTCTAGGTTTCCAATGCCAAGTATTTAAATTTGCCTGAAAAACAACCCAAACAAACAAACAAAAACTCTGAAAAACTTTTTTTTTAATGCAATCTGCCTTTCTTAAGACAAAAGTGAGTATTACACCTACCCTCAGTCTTACTTAAAGAGAATGGACATAATAATCTTCAGAAATTGTGACTTTCTAGGCACAGAACTACAGGCTGTCCTGTTAGTGAGAAACAGATATACCCAAAAAGGTGTAAGAACATGCAATTGGCATGGAAATTGTATGATTTACAGTGTGTTTATTTTTTAAATTATTTTACTATTTTAAAACCAATTCAATTTCATCAGTTAAAGACATAACTGATGTGAGGAAGAGGAGAAGGAACATACAGGTCCCTTAATGTGTCAATATTGTTAGTAAATTTGCCTTAGGCAACTTGTCAACATATCATGTACAAAATTCTGCTCTTCTTTAACTAAAGAAGCTGGTTTGTGAGTACTGATGGGGATTTTTCAAGAGGCAAACCAGGTAATTCAAACAGTCCTGTAAACACCAGAAATGTAAGAAGGTATAATTTTCATGCCCCAGATAAACAGAAATAGGTATGCTTGTAATATAGAAAATTTCCTGTAAACAAATTAGAATTAATTTTTGTTTTGCTACCGCTCCTCACTGATGCTGCTGTCAGTCCTGTTTCCAAAAACATGAGCAAGACCCCTCTCAGCTACAAGTGCTCACAGCCAGACACCCTGAAGCAATTGTGTCTCCTGCCCACGCAGAGGCCCTGCAGAGTGCTCCTGCAGTGGGCTGTGGCTCCCCAGGACACAGCACAGACTCTGCCAGCCAGCGTGTGCCCGGAGCTGCGGAGCTCTGGGTGCACCGAGCCAGCTTTACAGGCAAAGATCGCAGGGGGCTGAGCTGAGCTGTGCTGCTCCTGCACGCCGGGATCCCTCCCTGTGAGCAGGAGCAGGGACAGCTCATGACCACTCCTGCTGGTGCTCTGAGCCTTTATACACAGACCTACAGCAGACATACTGCTAAATGTCTTCACAGATTTATAATACCCATAAATACAATTTCTCAAAAACTAGTCCAAATGGTGGCAGAATTTCATATTACAGGAATCTGTCTGAAATTAAGATGTACTTTTCTTTCTCAAGTCTAAGGACTCTGTACCTCATCACACATCTGAGTTGAAAACTTGTTACTCACTTTATTCTTCTTCATTTTTCTTTTTATAAACTATTTTGCCTTTGGAAAGCTTTTGTAGGATAGTGTGCATGCAAAAGAGCCAAAGGCTTCCAGGTGATGCTTGAAGGTGGGGATGTGTCACAGGCCAGGCCAACCCATCATCCTCACTTCATCATCACATATTCCCCATAAGCTGAGCTGTGACCAGATCAAAGAGAGGGTGGGTTTGTTTCATTTTGTTTTATCTTGAGGCAGCTCTACCAGCCCCTGAGTGCAGCAAGGTATTTTGTCACACAACAAATCCTTCTCTCAGGATGTATGGTATTTACAATGGTAAAACTTTCCACCTTCCTTTACACAGGTAACACAGCTACTGACCCCTTTGTAAATAAATCTGGTAGTTCTGGATTACTGGAGTTTTTAGCTACAAAAATAGCAATATGGAGCTAAAATGTATTTTGTTTTAGGTTTCTGTCTTTTTTTCTTACTCCTTCCAACATGTAGAATTTCTAATTTATTTGTAAGAAACCTAAAACTTTTTGGAAGCACCTACAGCCATGACTTCCAAACTTACTATCTGCAGAACTTTGAAAACCTATTGCGTGCCATGAGATCCTGATCAAAGGGTCCCAGTCCAGTCTATACAAGTTAGAATTAAAATGGATCTCAAAATACCTATTGCTGAAATGTGTTTTCAAAGATCAGCAGTAACACAGATTGCACCTTTATCTGCAAACCTGATTTTGCATAAAAAGATCCCAAGCAGGTTTAATGAAGAGTTGGAGCTTGTAGTTAAAGAAGCAACTTTAAGTTTTACCTCTTGATTATCTTTAATTATATGCAATGCAAAGTAAGACAAACATTACTCATTGTTTTTATTTACAGAGTTAGCTGATGGAGGTCCTTGAGTATTTCTAGTATCTGCTCATCCCAGGAGAACACTGGAGAGCAAACATTAGTTGGTGACCAGGTCCTGACTCAGAGTGTTGTGAAGAAAGAGGTTGTAGTTCTGTACGTGACACAAGGGCTGCCAGCACTGGGCCATGGGACAAACCCCTTTACTTAGAGTACAGTCTCAACGATTTGAGAGCCATACCTGTGTTTTAGTACTAGTCAGAAACATAGATTCTGTCAAAACTTATGTGTATAAATGCCCTTCTGTGCTTCACTGTCCTCATTGCCCTGGAATGGCCTTTGGGACTGGGATTGAGTGCTTTAAGATTTGGAGGATCCTCTTGCCACAGACCTTTCTATCTGCCTCTTATCTTTTCTTCTGTCTCTCTAAGATCACAAATCAGACAGACAGATCTTTCCAAAACTTTTCAGTTGTTGCCTTTCATATGGCCTTGCACGTCAAGAAACTTCAGCCTCCAGCTAACTGGACAGACTGGTTTTTACAGCTCATTCAACTCCATGGGTGGAAGGGGATTCCACTTGAACAGGAGATCAGCTGTGCTTGATGACTTCCTACACTTCCCACTTAGTGCAGTGGTTATCTGCTTGCTCTCACAGGCTTCAGACAAGTTAAATTCTCCAGGGGCAACAAATGAGTATTTTAAACAATGCCTAAAAGAGCTAAGTTACTTTAAAAGGTGAAAAAATTCACACTCATAAATTAGAGAGGTACCGAATATGCATTAAAGTTGTAATTAGAAATGTAAAGCCTCCATTAAAAGAATAGGGAATAAGAGACAGTTTTTTAAGAAATTTGACTATGAAAAAATGGATATGTTTTCATTTCTGCTCATCTGCTTGGAAAAATATCATAACAGCACCAGTGCCTGTGATTTCCTAATTTAAATGCACTGTTTTTAAAAAGAAATATGTAACAAAATTATCTTTTAAACTATAGCCTCATTCAAGACTCAGGAAATATCCATGGTGCTCTAATCAATTCACCTAAATATGACCAAATGAAAAGCAAACTAGTTCAGGTACTTGTACTTATCAATTTTGTGTTGGATCTTATTTGCATGAGTGTGTGAAGATTTTTTAGCAAATGAATGACAATATAGAATAAAAACAGTAATGTGAAAAAAACCCACTTTTTAAAAATAAAGTAATAATTTTGTTAATATAAAGATATTAGTGTCAGTGATGAGCAATAAGCAATATCCAGATAGAAATCTACAATTAGATTTTTGTTGGCGAGTGCTATCTCTGACAAACAACAAAAGAAATGTAACTGATGCTTACATCCATCCCCAGTTGAAGTCTGGCAAGCCTTTTTGAAAGAAATATAAACACTTACAACCATTTTCCCCTAACTAGAACTAAACCATTTAGATATCCTCTCATTCTTTTCATTCCTCATTACTTTTCATTTATAGACACTGCCAGGTGCCAGCTGGGGCACAGCACAGAAACAGCAAACTGCAGATGATGGCTATTTCTGATGTTCCAAGCAAAACCAGAAGCTGAATCTGTTAAGAAAAAAAACCTAACAAATGCAACAGAAAAGCAGAAGTTCTTCTGAGCTTTTCACCTCAGATTTAATGTATCTGTTTAGTTTAGATAATGATCCAAGCTGGTCTTATAGATGTAGTACATTGTTGTTGGAATTTTTGGAATATTCATATATTTGTGAGAAACATATACACCTGTTTCTCACAACTATAAGTAATTCATATCTTTATATTAGCAGGTGAAACTATATCATTTTGCTGTAAATTAGTAGTTTGAATTTTCAGCAGGAGTTAAAGATGTGTTTGTGAATTATTTGTCCATTATTCTCATTACATTTAAGTGTCCCATGTATGGCCAGAATTGATAGGGTATCACCATTATAGCCTTGTAGTGTTGTAAAGTCAGTACTAGAAAAAAATGCTAACATTTAAATATTCTAAACTATTTATTTAGGCAAGGAATTTTTTCCCTGATGCACTTACTCTTAAATTGTTTGTTTATCCCATATTTAATTGTATTTAGAAGGATAACACAAATAATACTAAAGAGGTATTTAAAAGAAAGGGAAACTTCATGCACAAATGATTTAACAATTAAACTACTTATTGGAGATATAGTGAACATATTTTTTTGATTTATATTGATGTTCAACCACTTGGTAATTTAATGCTGGCTTTGTTCAATGTCTTACAGGAAGCTTCAGAAGATGGTGCATGACATCAAGAAAAATGAAAGTGGGATAATAAACAAGTTCAAAAAGTAAGTTTGCAATGCCAATCCCTAGTTTTGTCAATGTGGGGAAGTTTGGATTATGAGCATAGTGGTGTGTGGTACTTTAGTGATGGGACCATGTCATTCCAGAGGGATGCACTTCAGAGCAGGCAAAGAACTTCAGTTCACACTGCAACCTGCAGAATTGTCAGCAGTATTAGGACTATCATAAAGGAGTTGCAGAACTAGAGTCCAATGATAGGTTGTGTTTGTAGCCTTGAAAAAACAGTATTTGAGTGAAGACCCTTTTTTTGGAATATTTGCTGGAAATGGTCATTGCTTGTTGTCTTACATGTGTGCCTTTCTCCTTAGGCAACTGTTTAGGCTTCCTCCTGCAGTTAAGTTGAATTTGAGCTCCACCTTGAATCAACTGGTTAGACATCATTCATAAAATTCCCATAAAAATGCTAAATCCTCCTGTGTTTCAGTCTCATAAAACAAAATCCAGCATTACCTAGCACCCTTATTCTAATAAGCTATACTGAACAACATGCAGATCGTGTCACGTGCATGAAAGTATTATAAAATATTCATATGTATTTATACATAGAAAGAAATTCCAGTAATTTTGCATCCTTGTCAAATGAATACATTATTCAGTGTTTCCAGACAAACATCTATTTAAAGCAATTAGCTATTTAGCACACTTTTCTTAATGCAACAGCTCATTTGCATTGAAACTCCATTTGGATGCAATTTTCTCATTCAGATATGTTCCTTTACATGGGTCATTCGCAACAAAAGTATTAAGTACTTGTTTCCAGGACAACCATGTTAAATTCTAGAAATACAGCTCTTGTGCATAAAAGACACGTGGAAGCATTGTTTTAAATTGTTTTTAAAGAGGGACCACGATGGCTCAGTTCAGGGGAAACAGCTGGGTGCACCTGAAGTGATCAGTCAGCTGCTGCAGCAGCAGCAGGGCCCTGCCTGGTTTGGCTCTGCAGGGCTCTGGAGAGCCAGGCTGGCTCAGCTCTTGCCCCTGCTGCCAGAGCAGGGGGATGCACTCCCAGGGGCAGCAGGACTGCCCAGCTCTCCTGCTCCCCAGGCAGGAGGATAATCCTGGCCTGCAAGCCCTCCTGTGTGCTCTCATTTCCACAGCTGTGCTTCTGCCCACAGACCTTGAGCAGGCTCTGATGGTAAAACATCTGATCTATCAGATAAATATTTGAGATCATTTTTTTCCTTTACTCATTCTCTTTCACTCTAAGATTGCTGCAGTTCACAGTTTATCAGTCACTTGCTATACTCACTTATTTCCATGCGAGCACAAAAGGAGAAATTCCCATTAAAAGGCCCTCTTTTAACTACTTCTGGGTTTAAGTTAATTTGTAGTTTTGTTTTTAACACAGTGACCACTTTGTTCACCGCCCATCTAAAAAGTCTCATTTTCACCTGGGACCTGCTCACAGGGAAGAGCTGCCAGGCTGTCCAAGGCTTTTGGTGGGGGTTTGGAGGGGAGGGGGTTAGAGGTTTTCTTATAGTTGTTGCTTTTTAATAAAGGGTGGCTTACCTACTTCACAATAGTTGTTTAACTGTAATTAATAATGTTCCAGTGGACTCAGTTCAAAAGCCTCAGAAAGGAAAGATGACAGAAACAACAGAAGCACTTAAGTTTATCATTTGAGGCTACAAAGTGTCTCCCACAGCAGCCATGACTCATGTTGTTAATCAGTTGCTCTGATTGTGTGTCCTGCCTAAAGAGTAAGAAGGGAAATAACATGAACCAAATGTAGCAGAAGCTGGGAAGGCCATCATTAAGTGTCGAAGATTGCTGCTATAGAACTAATTCTTTGATTCACTCAAGATCAAGAAAAAAAAAATATATATAAAAGAGCAAACTCATAAAAACTCAAAGTATGATTGCAGCACAAAGCTCACATGTCAACTCTCCCAGTTATAGGAACACAAACCAAGGTATAAAAGCATAATAATCTTTCAGATTTTACTATGACTCGTTTGAATAATAATAATCTTTTCTGCAGTTATGAAGATCAGAAATTTAGTTTTTAAAAATTGAAGAATAACTAATATTTGCATATGACTTTAGAGTTCAAGTCTTGAATACAGCACATAATGAGACTTGCAGTAAAAGCACAAGTTCACAAATTGATAAGGACATGTACAAGAGGTGCTAAGCTTTAAAGAATTAGAGCTGGCTGTGTTCCTCACTATGCAATCTCTGGGGGCTTTTTGCTTGACTGTAGATGCTTTCTCTAAAACACAGTTATCCAGATGATCACTTCTTCCATTTCAGTTAAGGGATTATTTTATTAAATGTCAAGGTTCTAAACATAACTGAAGCAGGAAAGATTTTATTTTAAATGGGCTTTGTGTAACATAGATTCATCCATATGCTGGGAAAGAAAATAAAAATCAAACCTTTTTATAAGTAGAAATAAATTTAGAGAATTCAAATAGTGTGCTTGCATATCTGAAGCCTAAAGTTATCACCCAGATGTATGCTGCAAGCTTCCGCTATACAAATTGAAAGAATAACCAAATATTCGTGAAATGAATTAGACTTATTAGCAGTATTTGTTAAAACATTTCTAAAGTCTGGATTGGCACTTGGTTATGCAGAAATGTAAAAGGTCTTGCATCAGGACTTCTGCTTTCCAGTCTAGTTTGTCTGTGGGGTGCAAGTGGGGAGGAATTCATCTATTATCCATGTGTGTCTTAAAGGTCTGTGGAAGGCAGGCTGAGCAGTCCTGGTAACAGGAAAGAAACAGAAATGTTGTTTTTTTCATTGCTTAAAAGTTCCTGTTTGTTCTGGCAGCAAAAATATTGGCCACTGCAGGATAGCTGTCACCTGCTTGCCCTTAATCACATGCAAAGCTGTTTACAGCCCTGAGTCCCAGCTGCTGTGCAGATCACAGTGTCAAGGAGGATTATGTACTCAGGTATAGCAGCAATGAGTGTAGCCAGCACTGGATAAACAGTGAGAGCTGGGGGCATTTTTTTCATATTCACAGCCTTGGTAACACAGAACAGGGAAGCAGGGAAATCATAGGTTTCAGGCACGCTGTAAAGACAGCACTCATCTGTACATCATAAGCTTTCAGCCTTTAGGCTTTGTTCAGGGGAATCCTGGCCCCACTGAAGTTGGCATTAAAAGTCACGCTGCATGCACAGCAAACTCAGGACTTCACCTAAAGTTTTGTACGTGCTGACCTACTGTGTTGAATAAGAAGTTCAGTTTATTCTCCTTGTTGTAATATACATCCTTCACAAAGGCATCAGAAATCATGCACTTGTACTCATGTTTCTGACTGCACACTAACCAAATGTGTCCATGTCTTAAACATTTGCCATGTGACCTGGAAAATGGAAAAAAGATGCTTTACCCAGCTTTTTAGTTGGGTAAGTCTTTGCTTCAGATTTGTGTGGCCCATTTTTCTATACCATTTATAATTTAGGCGGTAACTTTGGGCAGAAAAATAGCTGTGTCACTAAATGTCTCTTCAACCTGCATAGCTACAACTAAAAGACATTCATGATCAAACCCTTGGCAGAGGGAAAAGCAGTATTTTATTAAACAGTGAGAGAAAGTGACAAAATTAAGCTGTACCACACTTAGAAAAATAAAACGGGAAAAAATATAATTCCTAATTTTAACTGTTATGCTGAAGAACATGAAAATTACTGTGTAGCTGAATAGAATGTTTTGAGTGTCATTAGTATAACTGCCATAGCACATTGTAAGAACATGTGTGAAAGAGCATTAATAACAATTTCCAAAAAAAAAATCCTTTTCCATTTAATTTTATCTTTTACAATTTCTGCATAAAAACAATTGTGTAACAAACTATTCCACTAGGAATACACAGTTCAGGAAATCAGATCTGTTCACATCACAACTTTTGGAGCTCTGAAAATGTTTCTGGCAAAGTTCAATTTATTCATTGTGTAATCACAAGTGTGATGTTCTGGTGTATGTAAAGCTAATACATACTATAAATACTCAACTCAGAAAATATATCAATATAATTTTTGTAAAAACTATTATGTTAAAATGGTTCTTAACAAGGGAGTGGACTTTGCATAGACTGAACAATACAAAAAGAAAAGGACTTTTGAAAACAAAGTTTTCAGGCATATATTAAATGCTGGGGGAGTGAGCAGAAACACTAGTAGGGAAATGCACCTGTGAGAAAATTTAAGTGCTACATGTAAAAGTCTACTAATATGTATGTTTGGTTCTTTTTCTGGGTGTAGCCTGTAAAAACAAGTGCTGCTAGAGCAATACACCCCGACCTCTGCTGCAGTTTATTTTAAAATTTTTCATTTCATGTAGGAAAACAAAAATGTGATACAAATTCTATGTTATATTTGCAGCTCCTACAGAAGCTGCAAATATTACTTAGATAATATGTTAGATGCCTAAATGTTTTGTTGGATCAAACTCAGCATATTATAAGGGGAAATCTTGGAATACATTTCTTTAAAATTGAATAATTTATTCTTTTAAAAGGTGATCTGAATTTCTGTACCCTGCATTCTGTTCTTATGTGAGAAGCATTCTATAACCCATTATATGAAATGTCTCCAGTGCCACCTGGTTATTTGTTGAAGATCTAATATATGTACTAGGACTAAAATTAAATACATTTAAATATGCACGGTCAGTTGGATGGCATTTGATTCTTCCAGTCCCTTCTCATTAACTTCAGGGAACAGGACAGAGACAATTGCCATTCTGCAAGGATCTGTGTGGACAATGAGGTCAGAGTCTGCAATAGCTGGGTAACCACGCCTTGGCGTAGGGTTGTGTGTTTGGAGCTTGTGTTGTGGTTTGAACATTGGGTAGAGTTCTGGCTCCTGTAAAGTGAAACTGCAGCTGACTTCAAAAAAGCCTGGATTCCAGTTCTGGCAGTCAGAAAATCATACCACTACTGTGAAAACTTCTTTTTAAGTGGATTTGAATTTTAAAATAAATAACGTATTTGAAAATATTCTAGCAAATATAGATGTGGGCGGAAACTGTTTCAGTTTTGTGACAGAAACATTATTTCTTTTCTTCTATTGATATTCAGGTTCCAAAATGAGCAAGTGGCCTTAATTTGCAAAACTGGGAAAGATACTTGGGATCGGTATGCTATTCCATAGCTGCACCATGGCATGACAGGCTGCTTAGACACAGACCTCTGTTCTTACCTCGTGTGCTTTCGTTATAACGTATTTACATTTTCTGCCAGGGCCACTGCCAGGATTTACAGGGCCTGGTACCAAGTGTGGAAGATTTCTTCTTAGCAGCTTAGAAATATGTTGTATTGCTTAAGCCATGTACTTTACACCATGACCCAGACAGCCTCTTACAGTTGCCTCAATTCCACCATTTTCCAAGTCTCCACCATTTCCGAACAACTCATGGCAGACGTTGCAAAATACCTCAAGAGATCTTGGTCTCCCCTTCCTAAGATGTGAGTTGAGCCCTGGCAGTGGCCCTGGGATTTTCTTTCTAACATGGCTGTGCTAACCTGGACAGAAGACCAGAGCAGAGCTGTTGAGAATGCTTTTTAATTTACTGTTTGTACACTAAGTTATATTATACTTCAGGAAGTTAAAACCTCAGAGGAGACAGCTATCCATCATTAGTGTTGTTAGCCATGAAAAAAGCAGGCTAACATTGCAAAAATAATCTTCCTAGTTTGGTTTTTGTTTGGCTTGGGGGGGTTGGTCTTTTTTGAGTTTTTGCAATGTCCCCACCATTAATTCATTGATTCATGCATGAGGTGTTTTTGGTGACTGTCTGAACAACAGAATTCCATTAATTCAATGCAAAAGTAGCCAAAGCATTTCTCAAAACAGACAGGAAAATTTGTAAGTTGATGTGGTAGTGCCAGCATGCCACCACCCTGAGTAAAAGTAGTACCTGAACAATGATTACCTAGGCAGCCAGCTCAGGACCTGAGTCCTGACTGTCAAATTCTTGTGGTAAAGCAACATTTGTAAACACTATTGCTCAGAGATCCCAAAAAAACATTTTAAATTCTTTGGGGATGTGGTTTTTTTGTTTTTAATTACTTGCTTATTTTTGCAAATGAATTTGTTAGGACCTGACTGAAGAATGAGTGAAGTCATCAGTTTAGTAGACAAAGCTTCAGGTCCATGGTGAGATCTCATCAGTGCTACAACAGAGCTGCCAGACAATGTTCAAAAGTCACTTTCACGAATAATTTTTATGTAATTAATTATCTTAATGTTTTATCTGGCTACTAAAAACAAAGGGTTGTTTTTTCCCTCTGCAGAGGCATCAGTCTGGCCTGCAATGTCACACATGCAGTGTTCATCCTCACTTTAAACCCAAATTCTTCTCTTTCATTACAGGGTAGTGAAATAATTCAACTGACTGTAATTCAATGTCTTCTTTGGTCAGCTGCAATTTAGTATATATATGTGTGCACATACTTATGAGCCTATCTGTATTGCCAAAAATATCCTTTCAGTATTTCTACAAATTATCTTTTGATTCACTTGGTATGTAATGCCATTGTAACAGTCTTTACCAAAAAAGGGACATAGCATCATAAAATAATAAAAAGTAGAATCTTGCACTGAGAGACCTAGTATACATTTAAATATTAACTATCAAATATAGTGCATGCAAAATTATATAGTTCTAAAAATACAAATGGAGAGTGCTACACCACTTTCTTATGCCATAGTCTTAATAAAGTCTCTGTGAACCTGAACAGATTTTCATCTACTGATAGATCATCATTTATTTCTGCCCCCTATCTTATCTCTTTCTGGAAGTGAAGATGTGGTGTGAGCAAGGAAGCTGTCCTTTCAACATATGTTCTTAGTGAAAAAAAATGCATTAAATTCTCAGATTCTATTTTATTATTTTATCAGTTTCTACCTTTTGAAAGCATTCTTCTACAGCTAGTTGCTAAGCATCTGTGATGGTAATCTGTATTTCTTTAGCTGCAGGTATCTTTAGTTATGAGCTTTTTAATGTGTCTGGCTAATGCTCCTTTCTAGTAAATGTTACTTATGAGATCATAAATGTAATAATTATAATTCACAGCCTTAAAAAAAAGCCACCGCCAACTCTGCCACAAAGGGATTATGCTTCAGGTAAGGCTGTATTAATGTAAATTTAAAACTGCATGTCTGTGTTAATTTGCTATCTATATGCCTAACAGTATTTCAGTTACACAGTGCCTCATAATTTGTTTTTAATGAGAGAATAAAATACCATTATCAACAACTCTGAAGGTAGTTCACACCTCTGAAATGAAAAGCAAGAAAAAATAAATTATGCCAGCATGAAGAGTAACAAGTAACCACTCTTTCAAAATCAGTCTTAATCAGAGTTCTGTATCTAGGCTGCTGTAAAAATGGAGGAGAATTTGCATGCAGCCCCTCCTTAGAGAAACTGTGCAAGTAAATACAGAAGGAATTGAATAAATCTATCATTACAGATTTAAAATCTTAATACGGTTAATGTAATAATGACATCACGAATTATCTTAAAGGTAGACTTTACTTGCTTATCATACAGCCCACAAAGTAGTTCATGGCTATTTTTACAAGTTAACAGCCATCTTGTTAAGATAAGAATAGAAGAAAGCAGGAGAAAGTTTGGTACTTACCAGGTAACTGTTCCCTGTTTAATATAAACACTTAACCAACTTTAACCAGGGCCCAGAGGTCAGAAAGAGTTATATTATCTATAAATTGTGACCCCTACTTAAAAATGAGATGCATTAGCAGGACACTGTGGGTAAAGTGCATGCTCTGCTGTTCAAACCATGCAGAGTTTGTCATTTTCTAATGCTTTTCCAACATTTATGAAATAATTTGTCAAAAATAAGGAAGAAGGCATTTAATTTACTATTCTGTCTAAACAGATGTGTTGCTTAGAACTGTTTGGAAATTTTGCTCACTCTTTTTTAACTGAGTATGATAAGAATAGATTGAAAAACCAATCTAAGACAAACATTTATATTCACTATTACATCTCCTTAAATAACTCTGATGTTTGGTTTAGAACACGCAGACAATGAAGAGGAACAATGGTCAGATGATTTTGTAAGTACATATTTTGGGCTAGTAGGAGGTTACTGTGGCAACAAGTTAGCACATGAAATAGTAATAAATGTGTCTTTTTAAATCATCTAGTTGTAGTTGAACTAAATACTATTGAAATGTTATGGGATTTTTTACATCAATTGAATTCAGAAGTAGCCACTGATTTTTAGCAGCCTCAATTTTTTACATTCAGCTTAGAAGTACTTTCAGAAGCACAGTCAATGGTAGCCACAAATGCTAAGGTTTTTGGATAAGTAAGCACATGGCATCAATTTGAGGGACTTCCCAAAATGAACAATAATTTAGAAATCAGTAAGAGATTTTATTTGGGGCGGGAAGGGTGGAAGGGGTGAGGAGAGGAAAGCCACTAAAAATGAAAACTTAGGCTAAGATTTTAGAAAACATAGAATGAAGCAATTCATGGCTGTCAGCCATGTAAGTAATGGTGCAATTGTCAGCCTGAAGTGACCAGTTTCTTCCTTGAGTACCCATTTAACTGGAAAGGGAGAGGAAGTGACAACACACCAAGATCCATATACATTAAGCTGGATCTAGAAAGGAGCTGTCCTGGGAAAGGAAACAAGCTATTGGTCTATAATTTGAAGACTGAGCTCTTGAGGTGAAAGAACTCCTTGGACACAGCATGAAGAAAGGGAGCTCCTGGGAGGAGGAGAAGAGGAGGAGGCAGGAGCGCCTCTTTGCAAGAGGAAGTACTAAAAGGGAATATGATGTGTCCATTCAAGGGTACATAGTTGTAATTTTGTGTTATAGATTGCTATGAGATGAGAAACGGGGAGTTCTGTCTTTCTAGGACAGCGATTATGAAAATCCAGATGACCACTCCGACTCTGAGATGTATGTGGTCCCCAATGAAGAGAATCCTGATGACAGCTATGAGCCACCTCCAAGTGAGAAGGAGAAAAAGAAGATTCCCTCTGCATTCCCTATTTCCAGGGGTGAATATGCAGGTAGTTATGGAATAGTTAACTATGTCACCTTGATAATTGCTTTTTGATCAGTACCAGAAGAGAAGATGCCCCAAATGCACTAATCTGTCCTTTCCCCAAGAGTTTGCTTCTAATTCTGATACTCAGGTCTTAAGCATTCAGGGGTATGATTTTTTTTTTTTTTTATTACAGCATGAAACAGGTTAGTATTGCTGGTAGTGATGTTTATAATTTTAATATAATGTGTCCTAGAGATTTTGATAGACATCTATGAATGACAAAATTCAAGCAAAGGCATGGGAGATAGTATTAACTTGTGGCTCAAAATTAATCCACATATATTGATGCAGAAATTACTATTAAAGATGAGGCATGTAAGACTAGCCAGGTCCCTTTTTAAACTTCTTTGTTTCTCCAATCATTATTCCTAAAGCAGTAAAACAGTAGTCCAAATATTCACTCCAAAATAGGTAATAAGGATGATAAATATTCTGAAAAACAGGACAGGATTGAGATTTTGTTTACATCAGTCCAGTATAAAGGGATTTTTTTCTTTATGATTTGATTATTTTCAACCATTAATAGGTTGCACTGAAGTGAATGAAAGTTAGCTTCAATTAGATGAAGATTTGAGACATGGAGAAAAGAAACATTGACATGATGCCTGCTTTCATTTTTGTATGATACCAGACTGTTACTGGTTGTAGAATATTCATCAACATGTTAAAATGCCACATATGTACTCATAGAAGTTTATCAGCCTGCGTGTTCTTTGAAATGGGAAGGACTTGACACCCCAGAGAACCTAGCACAATTCATGTTCCTGTCCCACCCAGTGTCGTTTTTCTCATGTTTCATAGGCACTACAGCAGCCAGCCACCACCTTTTCCCCAAGGAGTTCATAGCTGTTCATAGAGCAGTCAGTGTTTAGGCACCCGCTGCACCTGATACAGAGGGCAAGGCTGCTGCCCTGGGCAATGGAACAGGACCTGTTTACACACAGATCTCAACATCAGGTCCAGCTGTGCTCAGGGCTGCTGTTTGACCTGTGCTGCAGCCACAGCAAAGACTTTTGCACAAGCAGTAGGAGAAAGTGCAGAGACCACCGTGTCATTTTTACTAAACTTGTTGTTTTCTACCAAATTAAAAGATAATCGCACCAGCCACCAGAAGGTTCCTCCCATCAACAAACCTCTCCCAAGTACACCCAGTCCAGCCATGTCTAGACCAAAGAAACCATGTGTGCCATCCATGCCATTGCCATCTCCTGCTGCAAAACCAAAAGTGCCACCAAAGCCTAAGGAGTGCAGTGATGATGAGGTAAAGTTTACAGATGTATTTGTTATAACTGTGTAAAAATCATAGCAGTGCCATGGTCTGGTCTCTTTCTTAGCCTTTGTAGTACAAATAGTTTTGTACATCACTAATAGTGACCTGCAAGTACCATGCTGATTCCTAGGGGATATCTGCCTGCTTTGAGTATCAAGGAGGCTCTTTAGACCATGGAATAGCTCCTGATCATCCATAACAAGCTGCAGGCAGTGGGGGAGAGTAACCTCAAAGGCTACTCCACGACAAGAGGGAAGGGAGGGCATCCATACACCAGTGGAATAAATCCATAAAGGGTTTGCAATCTTTGGGATTCCCTTCCACATAGGATGATAAATGGCTGAAATAGGAGTCACTGGGAAATGGCAACTATTGTAAACTGCTGCCAGGGCTTCAATCCAGACAGTTTGATGACATGATGGAGGTTTAACAGAGAGATTTTTGTCCTGCATTTCTCATAGGATAACTACATTGTGCCAGTGGACAATGATGATGATAACTATATTGAACCCACAGAAGGCAGCATGTCACTACCTACAAAATGTGAGTTTTAGTCATTTAAGCTTATAATTATTACTTTATTAGGAATAATAGCGAAAAAAATTGGTCGAATTAATGTCTGTTTCTAGGGTTCAAAGAGTGGAGATGCAGCTATTAAAGAGATTACAGACTGCAAAAAGGCAGTTGTCTCCTTTGGCTTATGACAAGGCCAAGGAAAATGATTTTTAACTTTATTGGAAGACATGTTTAATTTCTGCCTCTCTGAGCTATTTCAAAGTCCAGCCCTTGTACAGCCAGGAGGCTTCTCTTGACATATGACCTGCCTTCTCATCCAAGGGAGCAATAGCTTTAAAATTCCCTCTTTGCTGAAGTGCTTCAGGAGCAGACCAAGCATTTTTAGATATTTAGTAGATAAAGACAGACTTTGCTTTATTTTTTTAAATCTCACTTATATATATTTAGCTAGAGAATGAAACTACTACAGCCCAAAGGTGAAAAGTAAACAGATAAGAGCCTGTAGTTCTGCTCTCTGACATTACTGACAGTATCAAACCTCTTCAGAAAGGCTGGAATACTGAACAATACTTCTCTTTTAAAATGAGAGCTGCTTTCTGACTCAGTTGATTTATTCAAGATCACACAAAAGGTTGTCATTTGGACCTACTCAATATTCATTCCTATCATACAAATGTTACATTGTTTGTTTATAAACAGATATATATATATATATAAATATATATACATGCACAAATATATATATATATATGTACATGAATAAAATATTTTTTTAGCACCTGTGAACAGATTTATGAAGACAACAAAGCCAGCCCCCCCCATTTCTCCAAAGCCTTCTCTTACTTCTATTATGCAAGGTATGTGAAGCTTGCATTGCTGTTAGAATACAATAATGTAAGACTGTGAAATATTAAATTATGCCTGATGTATTCACACCACTAACCCTATGACATACTAAAGTAAAACAAAAATATATTCCCCTTTAACTTTTCTATGTTGTAGCAGTTGCTTTGTTTAGCTTGAACAGTAAATCCATGTTATGCATGAATAAAACTAGAACAGGTTATTTGCCCCAAATTAATTTATATTTAGTCTTTTGCTCTAGTGGAGGAACACAAATGGATCAATACAGCAAAAAGAATTATAGGACTCAGTATGTCAGTGATCCCATTTCACCATAGGAATCAAGGCCCAATACTTTAGACCAATAGACTTAGCCATATAGAAATTCTGTACAGGCTGATATATTGCATGGCCTTTTGTAACATTGAGGTTCTATAAAGAGCAGTTTATTTGGAAAGAGAAACAAAAGCAGAAGTAAATAAGAAGAATCCTATTTGCTTTTGTAAATTCAGATATTCTTGTTTAATCTCTCTCTTCCAACTTAGAGTTGTTTTGCATCCTCACTCCCATTAATTGCTTGGATGTAACCTTTCCAGACATGACACAGTTCTTTAAAAAGCTTTGCATATTCATTAGCAACGTGTTTAGCTTTAAAGTCACAAACGACAAGTCATAAACTAACATTTGTTATTAATTACTTAAGATTTCATGAGTTATCTTCCAGACATTTTAAAATGCCCTTTTCAATCTCAGCCTTTCTGTAAATCAGCGTCGAGCAACAACGAGCTCCTGACAGATGTTACTAAAGAATAAAACGTCTCCCCCTGGTGGGAGCTGGGACACTGAAGTGCAGTAAAGTGATGAAACCTGACATGAAATTTACTGAAATACCATTCTATTTGCACTGAAGAAACTGGGCATAGATAAAGATGCTGGTGGTTTTTGCTTTCAAGATCTATGAATTAAAGTATACTTGTGGGTCAGAACTCAGGGAGGGATGTTAACCATGCAAATGAGACAGCTTAGATTTATGACTGACCTGATTTCTTCCTCCCTGAGTCAAGGAAAGGCTAAATGCTACTACAGGTGTGATAACACATTTTTTCCAAACTGACCCGGGTTTGCACAACACAAGCATTCATCTTGCTTGCAGGAGGGAGGGAATGAGAAGCAAAACAAAACAATGAAAAGGTTTTGTGATGGGAAGAAACTTGATTTATACAGTGACTGTACATCAGAATTCCTGTGACTTCACCTGAAGTTCCCACTAGAAGACAGGAGGCATTGATGCTCCAGGATTTTGGAGGCAGATTCAAATTCTGAGCAGACTCCTCAAGTTATTTTTCCAGAGTCAGATGTATGACTGATACAAATTCTGATCATGTTTTACGGTAACATGCAGTCTGGTTTTGCTACACTAAAGAATGCTTTTTATTTTTTCCCTGTCCTGTAGAAGTCTACGAGGTTCCTGAAGAAGAGGTGAGGCCTTCTACAGTATGACTCCCAATGCCCTCAGGGAGGGTACAAATGTGACTGTGAGAAAAGATTATCAATCTTTCAAAGGGGAAAAATGTGAACATATCTCTTCCTGCACTTAAAGCTTTCTGACACTCCCTTTTCAGAAAAGCTGGCAAACCATTTCAAAAGAGTAAATGGGAAGGGGAAAGTTTCCCAGTCCTCTGTGATAGTGATCCAATCTGGGAAGCAGTGGCCTAAGGGAATGTTTTACAGAAGCAGAAGTGCAGCAGAAGAGCAATGTCAGTTCTGACACAGTAATTTTTTTCTCATTTGCTGGTACTGACATAACATATGGCCAAAGCAGATTTAGTGATGCTGAGTTTTTGCCTCTCCCATCCTAATGTAGATTACCAGAGAGAGCTGTAGTAGAAATCTGTATCACAAAGCAAAAATAATATCTGGATGTGGTAACATAAATAGGATCATACAGATCTATTTTATGGAATTAAAAAGTGACCAAAGAACAATTCAATGCATTTTCTCTTACAGGAAAAACCATCACCACCACCAGTAACCAGGTAATCCATTACTGTGAATGTTTGTGCATTATTTAAAACTGTAAGAAACTATTTTTTTCTTATCTAGATATGTCTGCTAACTCTTTCTCTAGAAGAAATACAGTAACAGAAGTAAGAAATACTTAGAGTAAATACCTCTTCAGATTATCTACACAAATATTATCAACCTAATAATTAACTATGTTAATTTCAATAACCCAAATGTAATACATATTAAAAAGAAATACTCTTAGGGTTACTCATTAGAACTTTGAGGGGGTAGGGGAGAAGAGAGGTTTTGTTTGCATTCATTGTTGTTAAATGTGATTTTCCTTTCTTAATTCATGTTTCATTACTAGGTTCACCAAGCCACTGATGTTCATGCCTGCTCAGAGTACGGAGCACTCCCATGTGCACAGCGTGACCAGAGAGTCACCTAAGCAGGATACTTCCAGGTAAGTTAAGAGCAGCTTAGATCAATAGGAAATATTAGCAGAGAAAAAATTTTCTTCTCTCTAATAGACTTCAAACAATAAACAGTTGTCAGGACACTCAAATAGCTAGGGATGCTAGGGCAAGGTGAGAACCAAAAGCTCTCATTGCTTTGTCAACTTCTGTGTTCAAGCCAGTTTGCCACATGGATAGGATTTTCCGAAATATCCCTTTAGGCATCGAGTACAGGGATAAAATATCTCTGCCAGCCAGTTTGAGGTCCTATTAGCCATCTCTGCACCCTTGCAAATTAGATGTTTTTGCAGTTGTACAAGATTGCTTGTAAAGAAACTGGGCTCAGTAAATCCATGGTTTATATCCCAAGTCTCTGGAAGAAAAGGCAAAATTGATACTTGAGTGTGCAGCCTACTTCACTCCTGTGTCCACAGAAGCATAGAAAGCTGCATCATAACCCCTGCCTCCTCTCAAGGTCATCATTCTACAAAATAAATTATGTGCCCCCAGAAGGAGATATCCACAATATGTGTGTGAGGATGTTTGGTGAGGTCCTGTGCAGTCACAGGGAACCCAAAGTCTAGGGCAGGAGCTGTTCTAGAGTAGTTCCACACCAAGGGCACAGCATCACCACAAGCACTGTAGCTGAGCAGAGCTGAAATCAAATCCATTTACTGCAGACCTCCTTCCCTCTACCTCTTAAAAAGCCTATCTGAGCCAATTAAATAAATAAATGCTACTCATCATCACTTACTATATGTATTTTTCAGAAATATTTTGCCTCTCCCCAGAAGTCGTCTTCATCCAAAAACAGTGAGTAGTTAATGGGCCACTCTAAAAGAATATGTTAAATTATGTTTTATATATAAATAGATAGATTATCTATTTATTATCTGGATTAAATAACAGAAACAGATGACTGAATATCAGATTCATCTGATATTGTGATTGTTGCTATTAATCCTTTGGGCAAAAGAGCACTGGACATCTGTGTTGGTCCAAGAAAAAGTTCAAATGTTTTTTGTGATATAAGGGATATATGTCTCTGTCCACAAAAATAATTTCCTGTACTAAAAAACACCAGTTATTTTTCAGGAAACTTACTTTAAGTAGCAAAGGATGATTTTGCCCAATCTGAAGCACTTTCCTTGAGCCTCATTCCTCTCAGATGGTGAATGATTAATGCTTTCTGAAAATGGAAACCTTCTAAAATGTCAGACTGGGTAGTCTGAATAACCAGTGTCACTAGAAAATGCAGTCCTTGAAGGACTAATTACAAGCCTTGGGTCCTAAGGCTGTGTTTCAGCCAGTCCTCTTCCCCTGCTTCAGAACAGACTTGAGTGCCATCTTGCAGCTGAGACCTCTCCCTTAATGCATTTTCAAAGCTTGCATTTGAGAGGGATATCATCCCAGCTTTGCAGAGAATAAAAAGAGATTATCCTTTAGCTGGAGCCACACACTGAGTTACACTTCCAAGATGAAGCTCCCAGACAAACACTCATCTGTACCATAGATGTATTCAGCTCCTGGGTGCTTGCAGCTCACCAGTTTGTCACAAGAGTCAGCCTAGGAAAGAGTTACCCACTGCAGTCCAGATTTTGGGGTCTTTGCTTGTCTTGTAAGTTACAAATTTAAACAAACACATAGTAATGAGCATGATGTTTGTCCAGTGCTCTGTTGTTCCTTTCCATCTCTGACTACAGTGCATTGACAAATCCCAAACAAAACCTGAAACATCTGTTAGCTGCTCCCATTCAGTCTGCTGTCAGCACTAACCAGCACTGATCATGTGCACAGAACTGTAACCCTTATTCCTCTCAAAGGCCTGAGCTGACTGGGAGAAAAAAATTGCCAGATCTCATTTACCAAACTGCTGGGTGATGGATTACACCTCTCCAGCCAGAGAATGGATGCATTTGTCACTAACATTACTGAAAAGCCATTAGCTGGGTAGATGAAGACAGACAAATTAATAACAGGTTCCTCTTTGAAAGATACTTATCAGATGGGAGTCTTGATTCCCTAAAAGTCAAGAAATGAGAGCCAAAATTAAGCATCTCCCAAAGAAGCCAGGTTATTAGGTGGATTGCTTCAATTCTAGCCTGGTGACAAGAGGGTCTATTCAGTTTCCTCCATTCATTGGAAGATGTATTTTTAGTATATTAAAATCTGCTGCAAAATGTCTGTCTTCCAGGTCAGAAATTAAACATGAACCAAAAGATCTTACTGCAAAACTAAGGCAAAAATTTCTCAATACTTACTACAAGCAATCTCAAGATTATTAGAAAGTTCAAATTTTGATGGTTGCTTAAAATTTTTCAGACGTCATGAAAGTATTCTGAACACTATATGTCTTCTGTATTTCTTTAGAAAATACTAGATACCAAAACCTTATTGATTATTCAAGCAGTTCTCATTTAATAATCAAAGAATCATTCAGGCTGAGAAAGACCTCTAAGATCAAGTTCCAACTGTTAATCCAGCACCACCATGTTCATCACTAAACCATGTCCATAGGTGCCACATCCACGTGGCTTTTGAACACTTCCAAGGATGATGATTCCACCACTTCCCTGGGCAGCCCATTCCATGCCTGACCACCATTGCAGTGAAAAAAGTTTTTCTAATATCTAATCTAAACCTCTCCTGGTGCAGCATAAGGCCATTTCCTCTTGTCCTATCACTTGTTACCTGGGAGAAGAGACTGATACTCTCCTTTCAGGTACTTGTAGAGAGCAGTAAGGCCCCCCTGAGCCTCCTTTTCTCCAGATAAGCATGCCCAGCTCCCTCAGCCACTCCACACAGGACTTGTGCTTCAGTCCCTGCACCAGCTGTGTTGCCCTTCTCTGCTGCATCACCTCTATGTCCTTCTTTAAGTCTGAAGGACTTAAAACTGAACACAGTAATTCCTTCTTTAATTCCTTCATATCAAATCTAACCTATTTTTCTGTTACAGGACCATGAAGCAAACAATAATGATGAAAGTAAGTATTCAGATGAAATCACAGCAATATGAGAGGGACTAATATGCAACCAGTTAGCAGAATACAGTATGCAATGTAGTGAATCAGTGTAAAATTTATCTGTACAGTCAGCAATAAGCAAGAAGTGATACTGAACTGTTCTCTTGTATAATCAGACTGAAAATGTGTTAAGAAAAAAAAATTAAACCAATGGATATTTTTTACCTTTATTATATTAACACTAAAATGGCAATGAGGAAAATTCACTGTTCAGATACGGCTCACATCACATACTAAATATATTGCTTACATCTCTAGGTCAGAGGTTCAATAACACACAAGAATCCAGATTTCCCACTGGAGCAGCTCCAGCTCCATCTCCATTACCAAGGGGCCTGTGAGTAAAAAATTATAAAAGTACTTCTTTGATGGGGATGGGTTTAATAGGTGTAGTAGGAGCTAACTCCTATCCTCGCCTATAGCAATTTGAATTCAGGAATAATATTTATTTCTGTTTATGAAAGAGATCCTGACTAGGTAAAGGCAAGCTGTTATTTTGTTATTTCTGGAGGAATACTGTTTGTATGCCAAGTGGCCTTGCCCTTCACTGCCTGCCACTGATGGCAGATGCTGGCTGCCTTGTCTGATTTAGCCCCACACTGCAGCACAAGCACCTGCAAGCCTGGAGGTGCAGAAAGCTTTCTCTGAATTCTCCTGCCCCACCCAAGGCATGTTAGTATTGGACACAGTTGTAGCTTCCTTGTGAAAGCACCTTTACTGAGTGCCCACACTGTATCTGATACCCTTATTCCTTTTTTATTCTTCTTTTTTTCTAACTGCTACAAGTATCCAATGAATCCCATATTAGACAGAAATACCCTTAGAACCAATGAAACTGATGCTTAGTTGCTAAATGAATCCATGTATCTGCTAAGTAACCATATTCTTTATTTTTCTTTTTCCTCCATACTTCAGCAAGAAAACTTCTAATGCAGTAATTTCACCAGTAAGTTGACTTGTAATTGTATACTCACCCAAAAATTTTATTAGATTTTTAATTTATTGTAAAACTTAATTTTATCATGGGTTTTGGTACAAGATAAATGAAAAAAAAAAATGCTAGGGGAAAGAGTTATGAAGACAGGAAATATTTGGGTGCTATTACATGAATGAAGATCAGTGATCTTTCTGCTCAAGCCGAAAAATATTTTGACCAAAGCAACATTTGAATTCAATGCCCTGGGATGTAGCAATAAACACAGAGCATGAACTGAATGAGAAATAAATGGGGACACACGAAATTCAGAAGTATTCCCAGAATGTACAGGGCTGCCTATGGGGAACATGAGTTCATTGGAAGTGATAGCTCAAGAAATATGCAGGATTTTACCAGAATTTGTCTGAGGTTTTTCAGTAATTTGAAATATATCCCAAAACTTCTTGTGGCAGAAAGTAAGAGGACTGCTTAAAATTTTCAAAGAAATTAATTTGAATAATGTTTCAAAACTGGCAGTTTATTATCATTGTTTCAAAATGAAAGCAAAAAAAAAAATTAGAAGTGGAAGATTGGTTCCAGTTTTACTGTGAGCTAAACTGACAGTTTAACTTCCAGTAAACAGAAGGAAATGTGTTCAGATATTTGTGTGCATAGCACAATATGGGTGCAAATCCAATTTTCATTTTCAAGTATTTGGGATAGACTTTTTATCTTTGAGCCTGTGATAAAAATGAACCATCTACATTTGACTTTTTCTACATCTATTTATACCCACAAACTGGGATTCTTTCCAAATCTCCTTTGCAAAATCCCATACTTCAAGGTCATACAACTACAGACTCTTCACAGAATGGCAATGTCCCTGCCTCCTAATTCTTCCAGGATGTTGTCAATTCTAAACTGTTTCACAAAAAGTATAAACGATAAACATTTGCTATGCAAGTGCCAGTTAATACTTGTTTGTCCTTCTCTTTTACTGCAGAAACCGTGTTTACCTTCCAGAGAGACCTTCACTGCAAATGAAGGTAAATTATAGCCAGTACTGTGAAATGTAGACATTTATCTGATTTGTTTCATGTTTTTAGTAAAAAAAAAAAAAAAAAAAAAAACCACAAAAAAAAAACCAAACAAAGCAACACCACATTCAAGTTGCTGGAGGTTCTTGGGGGTGTTTGGTTTTAGCAGTTTTAAACTGGATGTGGGCAGCCTGAGTTGCAGTGAGTATCATTGTTCTCTAAAAGCAGTCCCAGTAGAGCTGCTGAGGTTCCTGGCTGGGGTAACGTAGTGACGGGCTCTGGACTCAGCCAGAACCATCTCTCAGGAGCTGACTCCTGGCAGGAGGCAGTCCCTGGCAAGGCAGGGAATCCCTCCCGTCCTGGCTCTGCCTCTGTCTGTGAGAGGCAGCTCCAGCAGGAGCTGCTGCCTCACTCCAGGCTGGACCCAGCACCCTCCCCCCGTGTCACAGAGTCCCACCGAGCCCTGCAGGCATCCCTAGCACAGATATTGCCTAGAATTAGTTAACAAAAAAAAAAAAAAAAACAGCGCGATGGCAAGCTGCCATGTCAGAAAAAAAACCAAATTCATAATAAAAGATAACCTCCTTCACCTACTGGGACTCCCTAATCTGGGATAATATATTTCTGAGGAAATCTTGTTTTCTGTTTACTGTTTCTTGTATACTGTTTGTTTTCCCAAACTACAGAAAAACCTATGGCACCAGAACGACAGCGCAATTCCAACCAGGAACTTCCACTTCCCCCCATTCCAAGTGGTGCCCAAAAGTAAGATCCCTTTCCATCCTCTTTGGAATGCTGCAGTGCACCAGCTGTGAGAGGCTCAAAGGGGAGCACTCTTTTCACTGGAGCCTCCTTGTTGCTTTTTCAGAGCTGAGATTCCTGAAACCTCACAGTAGCAAAAAACTAAACCATGGCAAATGAATGCATACAAGTACTATAACCATCACCAAAATGCATGAGGGGATATAATCTGTAATAAGGTGATGGAGATTTAAAACATACGTTTAAATTCCTACTAGTGGGATATAATTTTTTAAAAATACCTCTATCAGAACCATGTTTCTCATTGAACAAATGGGTGAGATGGAACACATTCTACCACTGCATATTTTCAACTTTCATATTATCAGGACTGGGTACCTCCCCTCAGACCTTTCTGTAATCTCTCCATATTTATTTCAGGCCTCTGCCCCAAAAGCCCTCAATTCTGCCAAGTAAGTATAATTCAGTTTTTGAATTAAAATGTGATTAACTTGTAATTTCAAATTAACTTTGAATTTAAAATTATTTCAAAATACCTTGCATATTAATTCATTTGGAATTAATGTATCTGTAATGCATACAAAAAAGGAGGTCAAGTATCCAAGATTTTAGCTCAGCTAGTAAAATTAAGGGAGTAGCTCAGGATTATTGATGGAATATAGGTACTTCATTTATATTTATGAATACTGGAAATCTCTAGCAAAGGCAATTTTGGTCATTTCCCATCATAATAAAGATTCCATCAATCTTCCTTGTCACAGAAGAATCTTAAATATGACATTTCTGGGCTGCTCCAGGCTTCTGTTGCCTAGAAGACAGACAGATTATTATTGCATTCAATTTATTCTTTCTCAACAGAAGGAAAAAATAAGGTACTTTTATAATAGCAATTGGTAAAGCTCTTTTCTAAGTAGTACTTTCCAAGATGGACTTTGTTTCAGCTCGCAGCTAAAAACTAATTAGGTAATATGTATATAAAACCTCTTTGTACAGAAGTGTAAATTATATTTAATATTTTTCTAGTTGCCTGTTAGCAGACACTTGTCTGACCTTCCAGTAAGCCCTCTACTGTACATATTCAGTCTGAACATATCTTTCACATTGTAAACAGATGGTGAGAATGGCACATAGAAATCTACATTTGGTGTAGCTTAAACTGATATGCTGTTATTAGTGAATCTCTTTCCTGGAAACATTTGCTTGATGCATACTGCAATTATATCTCCAGTGCTGAGGAAGTTCACATTAATATATGGTTCACATTAATGCTCTTGACTGATGCACTTAAGCTTGTCTGCTGCCATCACACAACTGATGTTCTTCAACTTGAAGCATAAATTGTTACTACTCCTGGAACTGTAACTATTCTTCAAGACCATCAGGTGCTGAATGGTGCTCTGAGTAGTAAACTTTCTTCAGCATAATCTTATTTTGTGCCAGGTCCAATAACAACTTCATAATACATACCACTGGTCCCATAATCACTGATGTCCCTTGAGCATAACCTGCCATCTCTTCTTGGTCCCCATACAAGCCTAGAGCTAACTTCTATCTTCATAATTAAAAGTACTTATTTCCCATATGGCACAGTGTCAAATGCTCCTCTGAAGTCCAGATTAAGTACACTGCCACATCCCCTCTTTGTAGAACTCTGTAATACTATGAAAGAGCTGTAACATTTTATCTGCTTGGCTAAGATTCAGATTTTCTCCTGCTAGTTGTACCTTTACTTCCAAATTTTGATGTTATTTCCTTCAAATTCTCTCCCAGGACTTTGTGTTCTGTGGAATCAGACAAAAAGCCCTGTAGATGCTTGAAACACTTTTTCCACTTTAGGTATAGCAATTATGTTTGGTATTCTTTAATCATTTGGTACCATCCTGACTTGAAAATTAAGTAAAATAACTGTTACCACCCCTGAATTTCATGTGCCAGTTTTTAACATTTCATAGGTAAAGATCTGGGCCCATCAGTTCAATTGTACTAAAGTTATTTAAACTCTGCTTCCAATTTGATTGTGGAAATTTCCATTTCTATACCAGAACTACTATTTGTTTAGTACCTGGATTATCTTTAAAATCAGTGAAATTATTATTGCATAAGGCCCCATCTCTCTTTACTTTTTTACACACAGCCAAGGCATCTTTCATTCCTTATTTTAATATCCTTTTGTGAAGTCTAATTCACTAATCTGACTTCTGACAGTTACTTGCTTTATTCATACATTCTACTTTCAGCTTTAACAGTCAATCAGTCAAAATTTTACAGAAAAACTGAAATACATAATATTGAATAGCCTTCTTCAGATGATTATTTCATTGAGAGCTGGAACTGCTCCCTACAATGTCTTGCTCCATTTGGGATGCAGCTTCCAGACAGTTGCATCTTTACTACAAGAGAAGTTCTAAATGTACTTCAATTATCTTAGAGCACTCCAGTCCAATTGCATTTTTTTATTCTGGTCACTGTATGGGCTTCTATGTAACACTTATTGCTTTCTAAATCAAATTTTATTAGTGAAGATTTAACAATGCAGTCTGCAGAGCACAATATCCAGAAAGGGTAGCATTTGTTTTCCCTAATAAGTAAAACACAGGAAAAAAAGCCTCCCATAATAACAAAATAAGTATCACTCAACTTTCTACAGTGATCTTTTCTAGTATATTGATTTGCATCCAGCTGTGTTCACAAGTACCTCTAGCAGCCACCTACACACTTGGGCCAAATTCTTTTTTACCAGAAAGCAATAATCCATACTTCTTTCATCATATCGTTACTATGCAACACTACTCAAACATTTCAATTCTGATTTCTTAAACTCATACATCTTTATTTCAGCCCTAGTAACTATTTTCAACTATGCTTTGTTATTCCAGTTAAGTATCATAAAGCTTTCTATTAATTCTGCTTCTCCTTATTGGACTTATTGCACATGTATACAAACAATTCAGATAGTCTAAATTGGTGAAAAATTATCCTTGAAATAAGTTCATTTTCCTGACTTGCTCACCTGTAAGACTGCTTCTTACACTGGACTGAGAATTACTTGCACAGTTTCTGCATTTTCTTATCTACTGCTACATTCATTCACTTTGGTGGCAGAAGAGGTTTTTTTCCTGAGTTTAGTTCCGGCTAATAACCAAATTGTTATCCAAACTGGTTTTTCTTTCACAAGCAAGGCTACCCTTTGGGCAGGCAAGTGACCCGGCACTTATATAGGCCTCATGCATTTCCAGTATAAAGCTTTCCTTTGATTGATATCAAAGGTCAAGTGTTTCCAGATCTTCCAAAGTCCTTGTAACAATTCAGCTTCTTACATCATGACAAACATACTTTGAGAACTTATACATATTGTTCTTTCTCTTTTCTAGAAGTGCCAGAAGTTGCAAACCGTTCTTTGGGTGCTTCCCCTCCCAGCAGCACTTCATCCATTTCAAGTTCTGCAGACCAGGTATAATATTAGCTAAATTCATATTACAGAAATCTCCTTACCCTTTATTTTAAAATAGTATTTCCACCCCGTCCCCTTTCTATAGAAAATTATACCCCTGAAGGGCTTCTATACCCGCTTTTGCAATGAGGCTTTTCTGTAGCACAAATAATCTGAATGTTAGCTTTCATTAAAACATGCCTAGAACACATAGTAAAAGAGAGGTTTAACAAACTGTAGAAAAATATGTAAATACTATTATATTAAATCTTGGCACTCTACCAATCATAAAAAGCTTTTGTTTCATGTCTGTCTCTCCAATTCATACTTTCAACATCATTGAAACAAGAAAATCTATGGTGATGAACTTTAGTATTTGATATAGATTGCTATAAAGAGTTTTTAATCACCTCTTTTTTTCTAACTTATAGCTGTACAAATTGTGTACAGGAGGAAAAAGGTGCAGTAAACAAATACCATCATGCTGTGATGCCTCCCCTACCTGTTATAGTCTCTCCCAAGTCCAGCTCCTTTCTGTTCCTTTAAACAGATCTCTTCACATTACAGTTAATGCTGTCAGTTTTACGGCCAATTCTTTTTTTTATGTTTTGTTGCAACATAAAGCTTTGAATGATCTAAGCAATGCAAGGTTATTTTCATTTCATGCTATTCCCCTTACTCTCATTTTGGATGAAGGAAGACTACAAAATGCAAAAAGCCATTCTTATAAGCCTAGTAGTCACAAACAAGATAAAAATAGTTCTGTTGAGTGTAAACCAAAGGCTCTATCATGCAGAGACAATAACAGTAAGTGTTCTTATGTCTGACATGACAAAGATAATACAACAGTGAAGAACAAAAGGATTGAAGCTCTGGAAAAATTTTAACTGTATGTAATAATAGATGCTTATTATAAAAATTACTTTCAAATAAGAAATCCAGAAGACTCTACATAAACAGCTTGTAGCAATTACATTTGCAGTTTTTATTTAAAAGCCGTGGGCAGAAACAAGAAACAGGACTTAATAAAAGATCCAATTTGTAAAAAAAAAAAATTAGCTATGTTATTTTCCAAGCAATTATATGCAGTGGTATCATTTGCCGTAGCATCCTGCACAATACAGGTGCTCACAGATGTCATTCATTCCTGTGACATTCACTCTTTGGTTCCCATCCAAACTTTGGCAGCAGCTCTCTGCTTCTACATTATAGGCCACAGACAGTGGTAGAAGAAAGTTCTGGGGGCCATCGATTCCTTCTTTTGTTGAACAAAGATTTGTTCACTAGGCTCATTGTCTGTGTGGGAAGTACCTTTCATATATGCAGTTCCTCTCAGCCTTTCTTCTTCCACTCAGTTGTGTGACTGAAGAAATACATGAAAATTTCTGAAGGTAAAATTTAATGTTATGGCTTGAGCCAGTCTAAGAATTTAGTACAACACCCCCAAAATTGAGGCTCTGCTCTTTCCTCACTGTCAGCTCCCCTCCCAGCTTCTATGGTGTTCCTTCCTGATCCTGCAGTGGGTTGAGCCAAGTCATTAAACTGACAGAAAATCAGCTTGGCAGTCAAACACAAAAAATGGCAAAACAAAAAATAAAAGCTTTTTGGGTTTTTTTCTGCAAGTTTAATAAAGTGAATTATCTCACCATGGGAACAGAAGAGCAACAAAATGAGCACAAAGGAGAAGCCAAGACATTCCCTTTCTGGCAGCAGTAAGTCAGCTAGACCAGCTCAGTTATAATGTGCAACCTTTAATCTGCTTTGTACAGAGGTGACAAAGCTTGTGTGAAAATTAATTTTATGATTAAGCTTGTTACTGTAAAGCTGGAGCAAAACTTATCCAACCATCATGCTGACCATGTGGAGATAATCATGACTGTATTCATAAATAGCATTATTCTGTCCTTAGAAGATCCTACAGTTGAAGCTGATGGCTTTCCTCAGGGCATCTCTCTTTTGTCATTTATCAGCCTTCTATCACAAATCTGTTAGCACTGTTTTGACACTCCCAGTTTTAATTTGCCCTACCTCTACTCAACTAAAACTGAACTCCTGGCAAAGACTTTTTTAAACTCTGTGTTTTCTGCATTTTAGTTCTTCGCAACTGTCACTATTTAGCAGTAACTCCTCTACAGGCCATATTCTTTATTATTATCATTATTATTTTACAGGTGAAACACTGTTCTTCTCTTTTTAGGATGCTGGTGTTCACAGTAAAGCATGGTATGCTGCTACCTGTGACAGGAAAATGGCAGAAGATGCATTGTATCGATCAAACAAGGTAAGTCACTTTTAAAGAATGTCTATTTTATAGGGAAAACTTCAAATTAAAAAAATTTCAAAAGACAACCAAAAGGATTCAAAGAGCATCAATTGCTTTCTGAAGACATCAGAACTACTGTGCCATGCAAGTAGTGTCACACCTGGAATTATTGTGCTGGCATCAGTTAATGCTGGCTTACATTGCAACACAATTGAGTTGCATTAGTGCAACTCAAAGACCAAAGCACTGCAGAGAAAGCTATTAGAGACTAGAGAGCTGAGGAAGATCCTACAGCTCATGCACACCCCCTTAAAAAAAAATGCAAAGCCCAGGGGCTTTTAAGTGGTCTCCACCACTATCCCATGGCTCATGTAACAACAGCTATTTGGAAAGGCTGGTGTTGCTGTGCATTTTGAAATAGCAACACTTTGCATTTAGGTATTTGGAGAATTTAAATTCTCTCAGCTATTCTTTGTACAAAATCTAGTGTCACAGGAGGGAAGAGGAGCATGTAGAGTTGCATCTTCAGCATCACCTTTCCACTCTTGCCTAAGTGCATAGAGAAGGATTTAAGGGCAGAGTATGGGGGCTATCACCAGGTGAAGGCTACTGTGAGTCAGTGAGCACAGAGCTACATGGTCAGGAGTGCAGGTGCTTGACTGTGTTGAGCTCCTTCTTACAGCTCTGGAGAAAAGGTGTCTCCACCTCTCCCTGCTTTCTTCCCTACCTACTGCCACTGACAGGAACTATTCCCTAACAATCTGTGAACCCCAACAGATGCCTGTTTATTTCTTAATTTTCTGTCTGGTTGAGAAAGAGATCAGGCAGCAGCAAAGGTGATTCTTAAATTACACCTCTGCAAGCTGCTGTTAGCAGGAATACATGCTACTTCTCATCTGCTGCTATTATTTTTCTAATGGGAGAAGAGTTTAATGCTAATATAAATCAAAATATTAAGCCAAAACCAGACTAAGTTGTTGGAATGAAATGAGCCAAATACACTGATTACTCTTCTCTTTTTAGGATGGATCTTTTCTAATAAGGAAGAGTTCTGGACAGGACTCACAGCAACCATATACACTGGTTGTGTTTTACAACAGAAGAGTGTACAACATCCCTATACGATTTATTGAATCAACACGGCAATATGCACTGGGCAGAGAAAAAAGTGGTGAAGAGGTGAGATGATATTGGGGGTATTTTTCCTAACAGTTTTCAATTATATACCTTTAATAAGCAAGGACTAAGATATATTGCACTATGACCACAAAGATTCCTCATATAGGAAGATAAAAATATACCCTTTATAGTGAGCAGTTGTAACAGCTCCTGTACACTGTAACTAAAACCACAGATGAAATTTTAAACATACTCATAGAGATGTTTAAATAAAGTTAAAAGGATAAGAGCTGCAGCCACTAGATAAATTTTCTGACTGTTTATGGTCCTCCATTTACCTTCTATCTAAAACTCTGCAATTTTCCAAGAAACATAACCAAAGGAAGAACAGCCATGCTCAAAAAACAAAATCCACTAACACGATCAAAAATGAGAATGGCATTACTGTTAATACTGTTTTCACATAAAGAAAATATTAAACTTTAACTCTGGAGTGAAAAGATCACTGGTTATCTTCTCTGCCACAGAGATAATTACTCTGATAGCAAGAGAGAAACTTGCAACACAAATACCAATGAAAACAGTTTATCACTGCATAGAATAGGCTTTTCAGCAATGTGAAAGTAGGCTTGACATAACCTAATTATCTGGTCCCAGGCACCAGTTCTGAGATTAGAGAAAATCTAATAGCCTGGGGCTCACCTGGTCTTCAACAAAGGATGAAAAATGACCTCAGGATAAACAGATAGTCCAAAGTCTTTATTTGACCAAAGTCCAAAAGGAAAAGTAGCCAGACCTAGCAGATTCTGGATACTAATTTACAGTGACAAACATTGAAACTGCATAACTAGAACAGTTTTCATAGATGGCTGCCTGTACCTGTTACTCCTGGACACAGCCTTCCCTCTGAGGGGACTGAACTACATCTGCCACAGCTCCTGAGCAGCCACTCTGCAGCCTGCTATACATTAGGGTGAAATTAAATGTCAGTTCACTATGGCCCACACCAAACTCAGTGGTTCAGCTTGTGCAGGTGGCAATCACAAGTGGAAAGGAGGAGACAGCTGGTACCTGTAATATCTTCTGTTGTCTAAATCTAATCTGTTTATTACTAAAATCAGAACTAAAAGAAGGATCAGTACTCTCACAAAAAGGCAAACCATCTAACTTGGTAACAAGTAGCTTAACACTCTCCAATTACTTGAGAAGCAAAGATAAAAAGATGCAGTGATTACTGTCAATATTATAGCATTAAAGGAAACCAGCACTAGTTATTTTTTGTTTTCTTTACCCAGCGCTTTGACAGTGTTGCTGAAATAGTAGAGAATCATCAGCGCACCTCCCTGGTTCTAATTGACAGCCACAACAACACAAAAGACTCAACAAAACTGAAATACATTGTAAGAGTTTCTTAATCAAACTCAACTGCTGAAATGAAGACCTCTTTAATAATTGCTTTCAACATACTGAGACATGGACAAGGTAATAAAAGACAAAAATCCAAAAATGATGGGAAAGACTCTTCAAGAGCACCTACAAGAGTGGTAAGAAATGCATTTCATAGGGTTCAACCCCACGTCACTTTTACCAGGCAAGTTTAACACAAGAAGCCAAAGCAGATACAGTGTCATCTGTGAAAACATGGGCATCCAAAGTCACTGGAAGAAAAACTGCATACCACAGCCTGCTCCTCTGACTGCTGTTTGAAGATGGATTTCTTGAAGGACAACTTCATTTTAAAAATGAGAATACCCACAGTGATCTACTCTTTCAATTTATGTTTACCACATATCACTCCTCTCAGCAATTTCTTGTAAAGTGCACAGCCCCAGAAATTAGAGCAACTTGACCTAATGTACCACTGTGTACAAGTTGAAAATAGGACTGTACTTTGCGATTAGTAGCAATAAATGCACCTGAATGTTTTAGATTTATGGATATAAGTTGTACTTTCCCTCAGCTTCACCCTGTTTCGTTGATATTTTTGTTTGTATTTTCAAATGTACAAATAAAATTTAAAATACTGTAAACTCAGTAGTGTATGGAGACTTTGCTGGACTGCATTTCTGGCCCTTCCAGCAAGAAACCATCAGTTCGCTAGCTTTGATGTTTTAATGTATATATTTGTATGTGCTCCTTCAAAATGTTATGAAAAAGTATCACTTTTTACAGCTTTGGCTCAGATATATATATATATATCACACACAAATAATTTAGCTTAATGACTCTCAAATCTTTTGTCTTCAAATTGCCTACTGCTGATGACCCAGGTGCACTGCATCATTGCTGAACTAATTATCCACTCACTTCTTGATGAATTACTGTTTATGGAGACACACACAGAAAAAAAACATTTTTTTTGTGTGATAGCCTGTTCTATCACAGTGGTTTACTTACTACAGTACTGTGACCAAAGTAAACTTCCACAAATATTCAAGTAGTAAAAATTAATTTGATGAATGTATAAATTGCACCAATGAAAACTTTTAGGAGCAATTAACTAGTTCTAGCAGTGTTTGATTTCAGTGGATCTGAAGGTCAATTCATGTGAAAATAAATGAGTTAGAAAAAAACTATAGTGACAGTTCTCACTCTTATGACTCATCAATACAGAGAAAATCCCCTAATGCTACAGAAGAACCTCCACCTCAATGCTAAGTAATTTTTAATAAAAACTGGTCAGCCTTGCCAAAATTGCACCAAGTAGGTTTAGAAACAAACTTCACATATATTTTTTCCAAAGAAGGTAAAGGCAATGTCCAAAATTCACGGGTTCAATTTCAGTTTACAGAAGAGCAAGCTGAGGCAGACAATAGATCCTTCTAGTCAAAAAAGCTTAGCCTGTTTTTGTCCTTTCCTAACGCTGTTCCTTTCCAACCTGCTTCCTCACCACTACACTGGTCTTCTTCAAAGCTCCTAGCTAAATTAACATCAGAGCTCAAGCCCATTGTGCAGCACAAAATGATCCAGTTTAGATACACAACACATACCAACTGTGTATTAATTCACCCAAACGATGCTGCCTTGACTGCTTCAGTTGTCTTCCATACACAACTCACCAGCCACAAGGCTAGTGTGCATCTTCCTGCCAACACACATACCAAGAAAGAAAAATTTATCTAATCACTGAAACAATTGTTTTTAAGTAATTTTAACACTTTTTAAAATGTAAATTGAATTCAGGTTAGTGGTGACATGCATGACTTCTTACTGTTTCATTGGTAGCAAGCAATCTTCATTTTCAGCTTAAGGAACCAGTAACAGAAACCTACTCAGGCTTGCATACAATCTAAACCCCACGATTTAAAAGCCCCAGTCCTCTACAAGCCTACTGTTCAATTTTGACAGCTTTTCCATCAATACTTTGGGAAGGTGGCTTACACCTTCATACTTGGGGAAAAGGTGCCAGCCATATGGTAAGAGCAATACCACATAAGACTGAAACTTCTAGCCTACAGAGGTTCATTAAGAATCCAGAGGACAAAGCCTCGAGACATAATTACTGTGGATAATACGGACTTTCATCTGAATACCCTCAGTAATTATGGTTAAGAGACCTTTTGCTTACATGCCTTCATATAAAGACTAAAAACTGTAAAGGATAGTCTCTTCATTATCTCTAAAACTGAAAGTAGAAAGCAAGCAGGCTCCTAAGAATATTACCCTACTGGCTGGTAAAGTAAGGGAAGAATAACTCCAGCCTTGGTTTTGCCAAACCCCTGGTGCCCCAAAAGGCAGTATAACTGAACAAGCAATAGTAGAAAACAGTAAGTCATTACTGGGACAAATTACATCCACCTGAAATAAAGCTATGCTGCAATTACAAGCCAAAAATGGTGCTCTGCACCTCTCCATATCCTGACCTTCCCGTAGGGTTTGTAGCAGACATAGCAAGATAGAAACATTTTCTATAAATGCTCAAAGTCATATGCTGTAAACACAAGTTATAGCAAATTTAATAGTGACAAAATCAATACAGATTAGGAATGTTCACCATTCTTAAACATCATATACATTATGAATATATATACTGTATATTTTCAATCGATTCAATTCTGACTCACCGTATTAACACAATCATAATATGTTTTATTAATTTATATGAAAAATACTTCACTAAGAAAGTAGACAAACTGCACAGAAATAGTACAAGTGTCATGTGCATAGCAATATAGCTTAAAGCATTCACATATGGCTTTGTTTAAATGAAACTGGGGGGGAATGGCCCTATACGGACCCGTGGTTACACAGTCAACGTAATGTAAACTGCTTCACATCTTTGAGGCACTTACTAATAATAGTGTTCAATCCCTGAAAAACAAAATCAAGAACTAATAAGTGAAAAATAACAAAAATCCCAGGATAACAGCTGTGTGTATTTTAAAAGATCTTAAAAATTTGTTTTAGTAGTGCATGCACAGAACTGAAAAACTGGGGAGAGGGGTGTAATTTCTGTGCAAGAATTATACCAAGTAACCGAAAAGTATAAAAATATTTACATGTTATGGGATTTTAAGTATGTACAGAACAAAGGCCCTGAAGACTCATTCTACAGAATAAAAATATAGCACATGATAGCAGTAATAAAAATAATATATATATTTATGGAATTGTATTTGCAGTTAGTTACAAGTTATTTAAACCACAACGTTCTTTGATCTTTCTCAAATCTGATGGCAATTGGGAATACACTCTTTTAAAACACAAGCACATTGCATCCTTTTTCTACCTCAGTTACAATACTGCCATACAAAACAGAATGACTTGTGTATCCTAATCCAACTGGGTTTTGTTTTTAAACTTTAATGAATATTTTCTTCACTGGTCATCATTTCATTAATGAATTCCAATCTCGAGTAGCCTCCATCAGATGCCTCTGTCCGTGCCCTACCCAATTATCCTGATTGTCAAATATTCTACCACAAAACCAGCAGCTAAACTTAGCTTTCAATGTATTATTAGAGGTAGTTTTCACAATCTGGTAGTTGTTTTTGCTAGTCTTTTTCAATGTCAATTTTAAGACAAATCTTTCTTTTACAGGGTTAAGGGGTTTTATTGTCCTGTATCTTTTTTGAGAAAAATTATCAGTAGTTACATCCGAAGGATTGCAGAAGTCTGGCTGCAGAAGAGCTTCAACAGTTCTTTTTGACAATAAAACTTTAAGAACATGTCCCTTAAATTTAGCAATAGTTTTCATTACATTTACAACTTCTGGAACATCTGCATCAGGATGATTAAGCACAACAACTGGCTGATTTCTCCGGGGGCATTTTACAAGCTGGTTAGAATTAAAAGGGAGTAATTTCAAAGTCCTCACAGTTTTTTTTGATGGCCTTGGTTTGTAAGGGCTACCTGATTCACTAACAATTTCAGCCTGATTCTTTTCTTTACACTTTCTGTGCAACACTGTTTTCTTTCTAGGAGGTTCTGGGCAACTAGCCTTCCTTTTACGTTTGAAATTCTTCTTTCTTTGGCCACCCACAGTTCCCAAACTTTTAGATCCAGCTTGTTTTAAACTAGGTTTTACTTTTGCAATTCTGTTTTGGGTGCTCCATGTGGACTTCTGACAACCAGAGTTATTCCTCTTGTTAGCAGCTATTACTTGCGTACTCTCAATAGAAAGTTTTTGCAACCACATCCCTGCAGATTTAGCAGAATAAACAGGTTCTACAGGAGAAACATGACATGCTGGATTAGAACTTGCCAAAGAGGCATTTGCTGGCATTAACCCACCTGGTAAGTTTAAGGCATTATTAAAACTAAAATTAGTTTGTTTCTGTGCTAGTGCAGGAGTAAGAGACTGCAAATTATGTAGTGAGGGCACTAAGTTGCTTACTGACTGAGTGTTATCAGACATTGTATCTGAAGTAGGAGTCTTAATTTTCAGCAAAGGCTGTTGTTGCATGGCTCCAGTTTTCTTTGGTTGACAATTTTGATGAGCATTATCCTGAAAAAAAATTGGTTTATGAACGACAGGCTTGTTTGGTGTCATACATTTCAGAAAAACTCCCTGCTGTCCATCAGGCGAAAGTGCATAAACATGTTGTTCCTGTTTAATTTCCTGCTGTTTTACTGACTCCAAAGAACCAAAGACAGCATCCTGGTGCTCTGGTAACACCTTCACAGAAGTTGCCTTCACAGACGACTCTGATGAGTTTGTAACTACAAGAGGTGCTTTGAATGGCATCCTATTCAATGAGTCATTTACTGTACCACATACTTCCCCATTACAGGAACTTGTTACATTTCTAAAACTGCCATTTTCCCCCTTCACTTCTGAAGCTGATATCGTTATTTTCCCAAATTCTCTGGATGCAATTCCCCCTAAAACCTGAGAACTATCATTATTGGCATTTGCAGCTGTTCCAACTGCCCCACTAAAAGTCAAAATCATTCCAGGACCTTTATTTGAAACACAAGATGCAGGTACACCTTTAGTAACATGCTCATCTGATGAACTGGTTGATGGAAGAGATTTTCCTGACACCACCTGTTGTCTAGTCTGGTTAGAAAGGTGGAAAGGAACAAAAAATCGTGATGGAAGGGACTGAACAAAAAGGGCTTTCTTCTGTTCCTGAAAAACAGGCAAAACTGGTGAAAAGCTGCTAGGATTTTGAGCTGCAGACAGTACTTTATCTTTCACTAACTGCTGTGTAAACTCATCTGTAGGAGTTTTTAGCAATGTACCAACACTCGGAGCTCTGGATAATTTGTCCATGTCCTGTGAATCAAGTGATGTTTTGGGTGTCTGTCTTTCTCTCCCATAACATGTACCTTCATTTGTGCTACATCTTGTGTTGAACTCTCTCTCACGTAAAGGGAAGTGTACGTTAGGAGGAGGCCTCTGAAAACCACACGCAGTTGCAGAGCTTGTTAAACGCACGCAGGCTGCATTCTTGCTCTCAGGACCAGAAAGCAGCTTATCAGAACGAAGTCTGACACAGTTAGTCTTGCTGTGGAACTCCTGCTGAGAAGTTGCTTTTACTTTTAACACATCTTGCAGTAATTGGTTTATCTCAGGTGATAAATAATTAGCTGCCTGTTCACTTTGTAATGAGAAAACAGATGTGATTTTAGGCATTAAGAAAGAGTTAACACCATCAGAGGCATTTTCCTGGAATTTCTCAGCTACGTTCTGAAAGCCTTGCTCTACGTTAGTGTCCGAATACTGTTGGCCATTATGCTTGTCCTCTGTAAAACACTCGCTGTCAACACCACATTTAGATTGGCTTTTAAAAGACACAGAGTTATTCTTAGTGTTTATGTGTTTGTAAGTTTTATTAATATTTGATTGGGCTGACACAACTTTCTCTGCTTTCAAATCTTTCATCGATTCTAAATGTGAAGATGCAGGTTCATGTCTATTGTTTTCAAAAGAAGCTTTTTTACTAAATTCTTTGTACCTGTCATCTGTTGATGTCCAAATGCTACATGGGTTATCCAAAGAGTCCATTTTGGAATAGTTGTGAAAAGACAACAACCCTTCATTAGATGTATCCACTGAGGTTGAATAATAGAGATTATTAGTTCCATTACTATTATTCAGGCCACCATTTTGCATTTTCAGTTCAGGAAAAAAGGGCATTTTCACAGGGTCATAATGACGGGTATTTGTAATAGCGGGTGATAATACCTGAGGATGACTTGAAGAACGAAAGCTTCCCCATGAGATACTAGTTTGAGTTCCAACTTTTGTTACCTCTTCATGTGGAGGTACAGTTGAGTCCAGCTTCATTGGCAAACAATTAGGACGTTCTCCTTCAGCTATCTTAGAAGGTGCTACAGTTTCAGAAACACTCCTACCATACAACATGGAGTTATTTTGTTTTTCCACTTTTGTTTTTCCTGAATGAAGAGCAGGACAAGAAAACGGAGAGGAGGTTAATGGATGAACACAATTGTTCTTTAGAGCTGACTGACCAGTTACATGTGGTATAGCACCTGAAGACAAGCCACAGGGATCAGCAGTCTGTAGCAAAGGAGTCGCAGAACGATCTTTAACAGGATCAACTTTCTGACCCAACAAATATTCATTTTGCTTACTTGTAGGTAGTAATTTTATAACAATATGTTGTTTTCCATCTACCATTTTAAAGCCCATAAATTTAGCACTGTAATTTGCTGGAACAGCTATTTTATTGTTTTTAACCATCAATACTGTTGGCCCATGAACAGCATTTTTCAATAATCCCAGGCCATAACTTGTCACATCATCTGCCTTATTGTATTGTGCAGTAGTAGCAGAGAGCATTCCACCCATGAAATGATGCTTTTCCGTGTATTTAATTTGATCTTTCTCTTCCTTTGTTTCCACATCTCTCATACACTGGTTCAGCTCCTCAGCATTTGTCTGAATTTTATTTACACTTCTTAGCACTTGTGTATTTTCTTCCCCGGCACTGTCACTTCCACTGCTTATCTTTTTCCGTCTCCAGAGTGGTTTTTTTGATGCTCCCATTTTATACCTTCTTAACACAAGTTTCAGTCCTCCTGAAGTCTTTACTATTCTTTTTTCATATTTATCCTTTTCCAGTTTTTCTTTTGCAATGAAGTGGTCTCTGTGTAAAGCTATGATGTGTTTTAAAAGATAATCTTTCCGTGATGTGCTGTAACTGCAATAAGGACAACCATAAGAAAACATACTGGTATGAACAAGAAGATGATTTTGGAGCTCCTCTTCTGAAAAGTTTTCTTGATGGCATTTTCCACATTTATAGGGAATCTCCTTCTCCTTATGCTTGTGAATGTGCTGAACAAACGTACCCACATCATAGGTAGAAAACCCACATTTTTCACACTGAAAGTGTCCATTTACACAATGCTTTGATAAGAAATGTTTTGTCAAAGCCAACAAAGTGTATACCTGCTCATCATTACAGAGCTCACATTTTACTAAAGTGCTACGATGGATGCGTCTGTGCTGTTTTAATGACTGAAAGTCATTAGCTGAGAAGTTGCACATCTCACAAGGATACAGAGGCAACTCACCATAGTGCAACAGCTGAAAATGTTTCTGTAGGTCATTTGGGCTGTATCTAACATTGTCCTTGCACTTCGTACAAGTGAAATTCAGTATCTTTGCTGCAGTTTTCAACCCTTCTTCAAATTGCACTTCTGGTTTAATTTGCAAGTGGCTTCCTTCTGAACAACTGAGATTGCTTCCACTTACTTTCTCTAGACTTGAGGATTTCCTTGCAGTTCGCTGCTTACACTGAAAGAGTTTTCTAAACCTATCAACTTCATGTTTCATTAATACTTCATTTGGAATGTTCACCTTGGGCAATTCAATCTTCACGTTTTTTAGTCCGTAAGTGAGGTTGACATCTAAAATCGCTGGCTGAATTGTCATACTTAAAGGATCACGCACCAGTTCTTTTTTTAAAGTAATGTCTGTAGAAAAATTCTTCATAGCATTGTGTTTTAAGAAACTGATTTGCTTTTTGTCACAAAAAAAGTGTTCCTGTTCAGATGACATGATTTTAGGTTTTACTTTTCTTTACGTGATTTCTTGGGTCTTACTTCTGGCAGCAAAGGAGACAACTGCGCCAAGTTATTCCTAAAGCTCTACAACTTCCCCATTTCATTCTCCTGAAATTAAAAAGCAAACAAAGCAAATAATTACTTTTAAAACTAATGCAATGAGAACACCTACTACAATTCACTAACAAATATATGCCAATCTCTGAAGTTGTTAATTTTTATAATATTACTCAAGGGATGAAAAAATAAGGATGAGGCAAAAAAAAAAGCTATTACACTTTAAGCTTTGTTTGTTTGTTTTTGGGGTGTTTGTTGGATGTTTCTTATTTTTTAATAAAACTTGAGAAACATGTTTGAAAGAACATCTACTGAAAGATACATGTCATCAAATTTTGGGTTTCGCCCACCCTGTAAGCATAAAGAAATCTGAAGACCTACTTTTTTTAAATAAAGCTTGTGTTTATTACTCATTTGGGATTCCACGCAAATAAAAACACTCCTTTGTGACACGGGTCACTAACAGAAGTACTAAAAAAGTCAGAATCTACAGAATTTGACATTTTTATTATTCAAGTGTGCTACTCTATTAATAGTTATTGTGCTTAAAAAGGAAATAAAGCAAAATCAGAATCTGATAAAACATCGACTTCCCTAATGTGAAGTAGACATGACCTTTACCAACACCAAAAATCCAATCACGCTGACCTACAATGAATTTTTCACATGCCTACCTTTAGTACCACATGAGTCTGAATCAGTCAACAGATAAAAGGTCTCAGATTTCTCATTGCATGTTCCTGGATACACGTTAATATTTTCAGTGCATGACTGACAACAGTACCCCTCTATGGATTAAAAGGCTCAACAGTTATGGTCAGCATCACTATCTCACTACAGATTTCATGTCAGTGTTTCCACAGCAGGCTGCAGCAACAATTTATAGCAGCTCAAGTCTATGCTTGAACAACACTCCTGCACAGAATGTCGACACAGAATCAGTAGAATTGGAACCTCAGCAAAATTAACTTAAATTCTGGAAAGCAATACTGAAAAGAAGGAACTGTTTCTTCATTAGTATAACACTTATAATTAAAAAACTTTTTCTACAGTACAAGTCACAAAGTCACTTTCTTCTTTCCTAACAGAAGTTAGCAAATTATTAGCTGAAATCTGATTAGTGAGATTCTCTCCCCTACTTTTGGGCTCACCTTGAAGCAACACAGACTTGCAACTCACTAGATCATCACATCTATTCATGGTCAAACTGAAAGAATGATCATACCCTCACTGTAAGTGCAAGGACTGCTTCTAGATCTCCAAGCCATCATAAGGATTAGCCCTAAGGTCTTTCAAATATTTTCCCACAGTCCTGGGAGAAGGAAGTAGCTAGCATTAGACATGCAAATACATGACAAAGAAAATGGAGACTGAAAATTTTCAAGTCCATGTTCTTGTATCATGTAGCAAGAAAATCAAAACACTTTTTTTATGCACATGCTTTAATGCCTTCCTTTGGAGAAGATACTAGCACTTCTGCACAATTCTTGAAAATAATAAACAACTGCAACACTATACACAGACTCTAATATCAAGTAAATTCACTTAACTGCATTCTCCAGATATGAGATCTGCAAGATTTCAACTACACATATGACATCCACAAAAACGCCCAAAACAACAAACCACAGAGACATACACTCCCTCCTCAGAATCTCTCCAAATAGAAACACTTTGGGTACAGGATTTTTATTTTTCTTTTAACTCAATGACACATTCCCCATCTTCCACACAGAAGATTAATACGTGGGATATTACCCAGTTTGAGAAGAGAACAACTCATGTGCATTTACATTCCATTTACATCAAAAGAGTACTGCATTAAAATGCATTCTCTTGCCAATGGTATATCCCTTATTTGAACAGAAGTAAGCTGAACTTCCACATAAAGTATAAGTAACTAAAAATTATTTGGATTTGTTTGTTTGAACAACTTTTTTAAAACACACTTGCAACACAAATATTACAGCTTGCATGATGCAATACATCATCTTGATGGTAGCTGCCCATCCTTTAGATTAAAAGGTTATACTAGCAGACACTGAAAACTGAAGTATGTTTACAACTAAAACTACAGAAATCAGAAGTGGATAAAATGCTGCAGAGATCAAGGCTCAGATTTCAATACCAAGCCAACTGGTCCTCAACTAGGCAACATTTACGTTTGGCAGAGTCCCAATCTAAGGTCCCCTTTAATTAATTAACCTAATAACTTACAGTTTCATTTTGTTATTTTTGGGTAGCATGCAACTATCAACAAGCTCCTGCAGAATGACAAACAAAAACATTTACTTAAAGCAACAACTAAAAAAAAAAGGGTTTTCTTTTATCTCAAGAGATCTTAAAGGTGTATTTTCAAAGAAGTCTGACTTACGCGTTGAGAAAATACTTGACTTCAATTCTTCAACAGCTGGGCTTATTCTACACATGCAGAAGAGGTAAGATTGCAAGACTCAAACAAGGCCACAGTCAGGAGAAATACTAGAAAAAGTTCTGGAAACAAAAGAAAATGTATTTTAAATGGTGTAAATACAAGCAAAAAATGAAAGAATAAGCTGAAAATCCCAAATCCCTCACAAATTTACATTATGTAGATTTTTAATACATTGAAGACAAAAATACCTACCAACTTTTCTCCCAAAGAACACCATCAAATGCAATACCAATACTGTATAGATACACAATATTCCAATGCCTATTTTACCTTAGCTTTGCCACTACATGTCAGGCATTCATAGCTGGGAAGCATAAACAAGTGATAACTTAAAAACAACACAGAAAGAAGTGACTGGTACCTCTGTCCGTCAAATTTTAACTTGAACTCAAGAAGCACTTATCTTTTTGCAAGCAAAAATTTTAATGGCAAAGACCTAATTATAAATTTCTAAAAAGTTGTGCAAAAGCCTAAGAAAGAGGCAAAATATTACATTCATAGTATCTTAAATAAGTAAGTAGATTTAAATGCAGGTAAAATGAGTACAAACATTGAAAATATATAAGCATGTGCCACAGTTAACTTGCACTCAAAAAATCCCCAAACCACTACGAACAGCTTAAGTAACCACTTGAGGCTCTTAGTCACAATTTTCTTCCCCCAAAAATGCTACAGCTTATCCATATTTTGTTTTAAAAAAGTACAGAGAGAAAGTTAAAGCTATATACTTCGATCTAGAGAGAAATTACAGATAGAAGACACTACTAAATTAGGTCACTTTTACAGTTTTTCCATTTCGAACTACATTCAAAATATGTATCGCAGCAAGCAGTATCTTCAAGGTTTCTAAATAAATTTCGGCTTATTTAATTTTTATTAAATAAGTAAATAAAATTATACTGAAGTACATCCCATGTCCAGTTCTACTCTATGTGCCTGCTTATTTAGAGCGGCGCCTTAATCTCTCCTTAGACCTGGCCACATGCAGGAACTCATAAAAGTAGATCTTAAGAAACTCATAGAGCTGGAGCAGTCAGACACAACCTGACCAACATAACAGCGCTTTAGATAAAAAAAATAAAAAGAAAAAAAAAAAAGGCACTCTCAGAGCTCACACACACAGACTGCCCGTGCCACAGGGCGAACTTGCCATTTACAAACGCAGCAGCCGGACGCGGCGGCGGCACACGGCCAGCGCCAGCCCACGGGCGGGCTGACACTGCCCCCGCCCGCCCGGCGCCGCCGCGGGAGCCGGCCAGGGGCTGCGGGGCCGCTCAGCGCCGGGACGAAGCGCCGGGCGGCAGCCCGGGAGCTCCGCCTGCCCGCGGGCACAGCAGCGGGCGCTGGCGACATCGGAGGGACGAGCGAGGCGCGTCCCTGCCGGGAGCCCCGCGGCCGCAGCGCCGCCCGCGCGGCCCCGGGGCGGCCGCAACTCTCGGCGCGCAGCCCGGCGGAGGGATACGGCCCCACGGCCGCCCGCCGGCCGCACACGAGGCCGCTCCTGCCCGGCCCCGCCGCAGCCCCGGGCGCGCCGCGGTCCCGCCCGCCCGCAGCCCCGGCAGCCCCGCAGCCTCCCGCGGCCGGCGAGCGCGGACTATTTAATGTCTCACCGCACCGCGCCGTCCCTCCCGCACGGCGCGGGGCCTCCCCGCTCCCCGCCCCCCGCGGAGTTACCTCGGGTACCGCCACCGCCCGGCGAGGCGCTGCCGGCCGCCATCACAGCTTCCATCCGGGCACTGCCGGCTGCGAGCCCGGCCGAGGGGCGGCCGCGGCGGAGGGATACGCGTTCACCTGAGGGATGGGCGGACGGCGGCCGACGAGGCCCAAGGGGGAGGTGGCGGGGCGGTCCCGGCAGGTCCGGCCGCCTGCGCCCCGCCCGCCCCGCTCCCGTTCCCCTCTCGCCGCCTCGGGCGTGGCTGCGCCGTGCGGACGGCGGCGGCTCCGCCCGTCGTTACCTTCGGCGGGGCGCGCTGCCCCGCGCCCAGCGGCGTGGCTGCTGCCCCTCACGGAACGCTCTCAGGCAAAGGCATGGCCCGCCGTGGTCGTGCCGCGCTGACCTGCACAGACACAACAGTAGACACAATATATAAAGAGCTATCTATAGGAGATGTCAGCAGTTAAAGCGTCCCGGAAAATATACGTGCGTTAGAGCAGTTAATTTGTTTCAACATGCTCAAAATGACATAAAAATCAAAGCTGATAATCACTACGAAGTGCTCGTCAGAGGCAGTGTCCTGGGCAGTGCTGCCGGCAGGAGCTGCTCGCAGGTTTGTGCCGGGCTCAAGGCACGTGGAAGCCCACCCAGAGTAAGGGCAGGCACCAAAGGGCACCCAGGCACGTGAGGAGGAGGAAATTGAGCTGCGCCGTGGCCAGAAAAGGGCAAATGCCCATGACAGAAATAGTCTGTGAAGTTGAATTGTGAATGAAGAGGTCGTTGCAAAGGAAATCCTTTCTCCACTTAGGAAACAGTGATGAAAAATCAAAAGCAAAAAGGAGAAAGCTTGAGGTTTTTCCTCTGGGAAACTTATCTAATGAACAATTTAGCCGAGCAATTCAGATAAACTTTCCTCCACAAATCTTGTGACATCTTACTAGTTGCAACAAAGTTTAGTAAATGCAATATTTACTCATTATTAAATATGAGAACAAGGAGGAGTGTTGATGTCTTTGAGTGTGTGTGCGTATACTAAGGGTATGTTAAACATGAACATATTCTTAATTTCTTGTTCCAATTGACATCACTTACTTCCCTTGTGTCCTAGACTGTAAAAGAAAATTAATAGAAGACACTTTGGGGTGGATTCCTTGGCCCTAAAAAATATCTGCAAGGAAATAATTATATAATTGTTCTAGTACACCCAGATGAATCAATCTGTGCCAAAAGCAAGCAGAGAAAAGTATACTTCTGGTTTCCGATTCATTACATTTTTCAAAGTAAAAAGGGAGGATTGTACATATCCATAGTGTCTTTCATATCTGAGAACTTAACTACAACTGAAGAAAAAGAAAGAAAAACAGCATAGTTCTGACGGAAACCCTAAAGTCAGAAAAAATAACAGAAAAGAATGATCCATGAAAATCATTAGTCTAACAAGCAGCTAGAGTATCAAATTGGTATATTCCTAATGTTAAATTAAAATATATATCATATTGTCAATTATTAATCCAAATGAATTTACATGTAGGATAGGAACAAATATTTTATCTGTATTTTATTACTTTGTAATTCAAATTTAGAACACATATGAGTGCCAAGCACAAGACATGAAAAAGCCTGTGTGGAATAACACCAACAGCAGACAAGAAAGGAAGAAGAAATCTCCACGTAGATTCATATCCATTGAGATTCTTCATTGCTCAGGAATCAAAAATATTACATCAAAACACACCATTTAATAAAATTCTACTGAGATTAGGATCTGTGTAGGAATATATGGGGGAAAAAAGGTGGCAATCCAATGAAAAACTACAGCAATGGGCAACCCCACCAAAAACGTTGACATTATATAGTAGCTTCTCCCAAATTTCATTAAAGAGCCCATTAGTCATGAAAGTAAGCATCTGCAAAAACGCTCCTAAAAATTTCTCAGCAGTAACAATTGTCTACAGCCTTCCCATGTGCAGGAATACCAGGAACCCCCTTATAAACTACAACATAAGAAACTGCCTTACTACTGAAGAGAGGACCAAAGAAGACAAAAAAATGCCTTTTTACCAAGTTTAAAGCAGAGACTAAACTGAAAGCCATCAAGGAAATCCAAGGAAGACCAAAGTCTTCCCAAGGGGTCCAGAAATTATCCTGATGCTGGCAGTTGAACCTCACATGGCATGAAATGTGACATGAGATCCATGTAATATTCTAGTCTTTCAGTCTTTTTCAGAAGCTAAATTGAATTTGGTCCACTTTGCTTTGGGAGAACCTGTGAAAATGATGTTCAACCACAAGACAGTCTGTGTTCTGTAAAACACAATATCCCACAACAGTTTTTATTTTTCACCAAAAAAAAAATTGCTCTGACATCTGCAATGAGTTTTGGGTTTATTGGTTTTTTTGTTTTGGTTGAGTTTTTTGTGTTTTAAATTTTTTTTCTGACCATTGGCTATTGTGTCCAAAAAATATGTAAGCTGTGTATATTTTGGAAGCTTTAAGAGTATTTGTACTGTCCCAGTGTGCATTATGTCACATTACTCTGTGCATCTGAACTAGAAACAATGGCAGGGCTTCCCACTACATCTCCTTAGCATTAGTCTGTTACCAATTGGTAGGGCAATTAGGTGCAAATAAGTAGCCTTTATAATATGATTTTTATTATTGTTGCTATTAGTTCTCTATTTGTGATGTTTTAAAATCGCAAATTTAATGGTTTTCTCTGGTATAAGGATGTTTTACAAACAGCAGTATTACATCCCTGATTTTCTTTAGATATTCAGCTTGTTTATGGTTTGGATGGCAGGATGGTTTGGAACAATTTGTTTCATAATCTGCAGGACTATCAGAAATCATTTCTATCAGAAATTATTTCACACCAAATAATTGGGACTGATGGATATATTTCCTCAGAAACACTGACGGGAAAAAGAATGTGTTTTCAAAAGTATATGCTAAGGCAAAGGTCAGCCATGAATAACCAAATGATTCAATGAACTACTTTTCTAAGAAAAACCTTGCTCATGCATTTGCCTGAAATCACTGAATTCAGTCACAAATGGGAAAGCTTCTTCCTCAGTTAGAAATAATAACTGCTAGCATGTTCTGTATTTGCGTTACCAAAAAGTGGAAATACCTGGCTTAGGGTGAGAACAGTTTTTCAGCTAGATTTTCACATTTGCAATTATTCAGTGTTGGTATGTGTGACAGCCGAATTTCATAAAGTTTTTTTTTATATGGCACTTTTTATCTTGGTTCTCTCACACTTTTTGTTCAATCTAGCATGAATTTAAACTAATGAAGTTTACAAAATCTATACAATTAATCAAGATATTCACATATTCTATGCTTTTTTTAGTGTTTCTATTACTTTACTCTGTAAGGACTTAAGAGTTAATAGTAAATAGCTCTTTCATTCAATTCATAAATCCTGTAAAACATTGATGTCCCTTGTGCCTTCTCTATTCTTCCACTTAAAACATCAATTTTAAGTAAAAAATTACATCTCAGACATAGTCATGCAACTACCTCATTCCTTATGGCACTAAAACTCCTAGCTGTGATCATACTGGCTTTGCTGCTGTTCATTTTGCTCTGTAATCTTTTCTACTGACACTTTTGAGACAATTTGACAGTCTTTCACAGATATTTCATAAAGAAGAGTTGGAATGCAGAAACCTCCACACGTCTGTTCTTAGAGATGCAAATTAATTTTGGTTTTTCTCCAGTGGTTTGAAATTCTGAGTACTCTTCTATTGGCTGTATGGGTTTTCTGGAAGAGTTCCTGTTTCTGATAGTTTTCTTATGATGTGGACTAAATGATTCCATAATTATAGCAGATAAAATTCTGAATCACTTTGTGACTTTTAGTGACAGTAAATAAATAAAATCTCATTAATTTTTCCATGTCAGCATTTAATAAATATATTAAATACATACTTTATAAAATATAATTAATTAATATTTCTTTCCTGGCTTGTAGGTAATGAGATTATAAATCATATTCTTATGTATTGCTTGGCAGCTACAGCCCTTACTCAGTGTCACCAGAACAGCTGCAATGATTATCTGTTTCTCCAGAAGACAGCAAGTTCTGAATATGTCCATGAAAAATGTATTAAAAAAAAAAAAAAAAGCCTGCCTTCGTGGTACAAGTGGGTGGGCAATATTACAGGTAGTGGAGGCTGGAAATTCATGGAGGAAGGAACCTGGGGCTAAACATACTCAGATGCAGGAGAATTATATTTAGGAATTGACAGGTCTTACTTTGCCTTACTTTGATCATGATTGCCCAGGTGGGACAAGAGAGACTGGCAAACTGCAATAATGTTAATGCATATAAATATTAAGAAAGTGAGAGTAATCTCTAGTCTTTCTGAAAATGGGGAAGATTTTACTCTTGGTAGCAAACAAACTAGAAACCACACACCATTGCACATACTGTCCTGATGCAACATTGCAAAATGCATCCTGGATACTGGGCTGGTGTTTAGCAAGGCAGGCACTCATTTCCCTTTTGGAAGGTGCAGATAAACAGAAATGCCTAAACCAACAAGTTGTTCTATGTCATAACATAAGACATGGCATTATATATTTTATAACACTATAACTTCTGTCCAGTTTTGCATTTCTAATAGTTATGAGTGTCTGTCAGTAGAGCCCTCTCATGAGTTTTTACCATCTAGGTGCACATGTCCACACTGCAGGTCAGGCTGTTTACCCTCTCTGCTCCAGTGTATCCATCAGTGGGAGTGAAGGTGTGTGCTCCTAAAGAATTATTCAAGAATTAGTTATAATAAGATTAATTTGTTTTTCTCAACAGACCAATAGCTTTGTACATCCTTTGATATCAGTAAGGAAATTCTTGAGTTTCTTTTTCAAGAACAAGGTGACATTTCTCATGCAACATATTTTTCTCATGAGTATTGACAGGACTTTCTGCATTTGAGCCGGAGATACATACATACACTTCACACCAAATTAAAACCAAAGAAGTAAACCACATTCAGGCATGAATGTTTGCTTCCCGTTGAATTCTGTGGAAATTGCAGAAATATCTCCATGCATAATAGGACAGGACTTGTTTTTCCCCTGCTGCTTGAACAATAGCTTCCATTCCATTCACTGCTGATAAATCTCTCCTAATAAAATACATACGGACTTTGAATATCACGGGAAACTAAATTCCTTTCTTTTCCTTATTCCTTTGTGCTTTTTTGTACCTTTATTTTATCACCACGTGTTGAATTTTATCTGGATCTTCTAGAAATTGCTTTGAAAACATCTCATTATGGTATCAAGTTGGATATTAGCAGAAATCTTTCCCAGTTTATCCAATTTTGATCTGTTTCATTGGCTCCCTAGAAAGTTTCAAATTGATTTTAAAGTATTAAATTAAAATCTAGCAATCTTTTGGTTTGATATATAGTTATATTTTTATATATAATTATATATAGTTATATATATCGTTATATTAGTTATATTTATACTAGAATTATAAATAGTTTTCAATTCTTAAATTTTGTGTTATCTTGCATCTTGAATCTTAGGCTTGCAGATCCTTTGCTGCACTGCAGGTCTGACAAAGGCAGCAGCACAAGAGAGTTTCTCTGCATAGGCCCATAACTATGTAATTGCATTTAATCATCTGTAATGGCACTGCAAATAAGTCCTACTTCCATATTCATTAATCTGATGCACTTTTGCTGAGATTACTAATATCAAGTAGTAACTTCTGAAGAGTGGAGATAGAGATTGAACTTCCTTTATGTAAGAGTCCAGACCATGTAAGTACTGGACTAAATTTGAAGTAGGAACCTACCATGGATAATCCTTCATATGCCATCCTCAGCCTCTTGATAAGCTGCATATTCTCTTTCTGCCTGTTTCAAAAGGTTTATTGGAGACTGCAGGTGTCAGGTTGCCTTTTAATTGTGCTCAGTGGTTTTGGGTTTCACTGCCTAATGGCAGGAGATCAGTTACACTGTGATGATGTAGTTTAGCAACAGGCTAAATAAAGCCATTTTTGTTTTTCTGGCTCCTTAATTCACGTGTTGGCTATTATTTTAGTTCCGTGCCCCACAAGGCTTTCTAAGCAGTTCTCCAGACTTGTACATTGTACCCATTCCTATCTACAGAAACAGACAGACTGTTGGTGTGAACGTGTTCATTGTTTTGTAATGTAGTGTCTTTGTGTTGGAGAAACTAAGCCTTTAATTAAAACCAGCTGGTACTTATAAACTGTTTGGTGCTCCATAATACTGACCATAAGTTTTAGTTAGAGATAGAGAAAATCAGAGAAAATCCCCAAAAATTCTGGTTGCTGATTTTCTTCTTAGACTACTCCATCCCACACAAGAGATGAGTAAAACAAAACAATGGCACTGTGAAGTTTTGTATCCAAAATGCTGCAGTATTTGCATCACAGAGAGTTTTACAAAAGGATAAATAAACCATGTGACAACTACCTTGTTACTGCTTCTGTGTTTCCAGTCAGCCAATTTCCTTGAGTTACAATAAAGATAAATAAAAAGAGTCCAGAAATTTCAGCAAATACAGTGCTCTCAACAGCATACTGACAGTTGATAGGGGAGAGTGGTCGAATGTGCACAGTTTTGAAACATAAGAGATCAAGAAGAGAAGCACAACACAGCCATTACAATAATATCTCCCAGAAGCAAAATCCAGTCCTAATTGTTTTCCATTTCAGTTATGTGTTAGCTTTGCTAATGCTATTTCATTATTTCCCTTCTCATTAAATCTAGTCCTCCAAATTAAGTGAGTTTTCCTACAACTTTTTGTTAGTGAAACTACAAAGATGAACCTGTTCAGTATTTGCAGAAAGAGACTACACTACAGTGATTAATTAGGCAAAAGATTAGGAGCAAGGCCTATCTAGGTCCTAATCCCAGCTGAGCCATTTATGGTGTAACCTTGGGGAAGTTACTTGACCTTCACGTTTCTCAGCAAACTCTCCTGGAAATTGGATACCAGCTGGACCTCAGAGAATACCAGACAAGTCTGCTGAACTCCTCCCAATTAGCATTGTTAGAATAATGGTGAGAAGGCTTGCATTTTTATTGTGGAGTACTACACACAAAAATACAGCCAAGGACCTTCTTTTCCTTTCCTGGCGGGGATAAACTAATATTAAGAGGTGGTGTATGAACTACATATCATGGCCAATTGTTGGCTGTATCATATATTAGAATAATGGTGATCACGAGGCAATTAAGCTTTAAAAGAATTCCAATTCTTCCCTTCCAACCAGCATTCTGCACTTTCAGAAAGGACATTTATCAGATTAACTGATTAGAAAGATTAGATTTATAGGCCCAGACTCTCAGCTGCATCTATGATTAACTATGTGCAGTCCTTTAATATCAGATGAGTTCTATGCAACTAGAAAAGACAAGTCCAAGAGTTCATAATCCCTTAGGTGAAGTACCATTTTGGCCACATTTACCCCAAACACACCTGAAAATTATCCTATGCCAGTGCCTTTATATCATCAAGGAAATTCCTCTTGCCAGGTGTATGCCAAAGTCCTTTCATGCACCTAGATTGTTTTCCTGAACTGAGCCTAAATTTTCTTCTGTCAATCTTTGTTCTATTATTAAACTAGAAAGAAAAAAGAAATCAAAGGAACAAAAAAAAAAAAAAAGAAAAAAAGGAAAAAAAGGCAAAAAACAGAATGGTGAAGAAAGGCTCAGTCACTATGGCAATAAAATTATAAGAGTCCCACATAATCCTCAGGGGCACAATATGGGGACCAGTAGTGTGTAACCTCCTCATTAAAGGCTTTGTTGATGGGGCAGAGTGCACCCTCAGCAGGCTGGCCAGCCATACTTGGGGAGAGTGGTTAATACACCACTCCTTGTGCTGCCATTCAGGGACACCTGGACTGGCTGGAGAAATGTGATTCTCAAGAACTTCAGTATAACAAAGTCTTTGGGCTAGATGATCTCCAGGGCTCCCTTCCAACCTCACAATTTCAGTGATTTTGAGTCTGAACAAAGCCAAAAAAAAATCAAGGATAATCTTGTTGCATTCTTGATCAGTAGTCCTGCAAGGACTTAAAATCAATATGTTTATGCAATATCTATTTTTACATATGGTCAGAGGGATTTTATTAGAGATTAATAGCTGAAATTTCAAAGATAGTTGATCCTGAGCAGAATTAAACTTCCTTGCAACTACAGATGAAAATATTTGAGCATCCCTCTTTTCACTTATTTATCAAAGGATCTTGCAGAATTTCACTCCATGGATAGCAAAAAGCCTTCTAATTCCCACTCTAATTTTCCTCATAATGAATTATAACATTTCCCTCTTACACTGATACTGCTATTTGACATCATGTAAATGAAGGTTAAAGGCAAACAAAGCTTGTGTGAATTTTTTTGAGAAGTAGGTGTCAAGCTAGAAGCAGGTTCAGGACCAATGGTGAGTTGAGAAAGATGCAAATGAAGAGGATGGACTGTCAAAAGTCCCTTGGAATTTGTTAGGAGCTACTGGTGGCAAACTAAGACTGGTGATTCTTGAGGAGTGCAGGAGGGGAACCACAAGCCATAGGTACAATAGAGCTTTGTGTGATGGGGCCTTGTGGCTGACAAATTACTTAGACAAGAAATCTGCATTGAGAAATGTGTGAAACAGAGGTAAGCTTACTGATTAGTAGCCTGAGGATGGAGACACAACTGGAATGGGTATTGTGAACAAACTGAAGGGCAAGCCTGAGACACAGGGAGGAGTTTGTGTGTGACACTGGCACTACAAACTGATGACACAACTGAGTCAATATGTTGCAATCCAATGGAATCATTATCTATGGAACATGTAATAAAGCTGGGAAATGGTGTTTATAAATGTCACTTAAATAAAATTAAAACTAGGTAAAAAAACTTCAAGAATAACAGAAATAAGACTTTTAAACATTGTATTTCATTTATCTCAACAAAAATCTGTTTATTAGAAGAGATTTTTTTTTTATTTAAAAAAGTGTGAGTTTAAACAGTAGTTGATAATAGCAACTTTTGGACCAAGTCTGCTTTTAAGAGCTAATTGAAGGCTGGATTGCTGACATAGGTATGATCAGATTAGTTCCTTGGATGGAATGGCAGAAATGCTTGGTCAGGATTTTCTGCTTGTGGTGGTTAATGTGTTATTTTGGTCCTACTGTCAGCTTATTTATATTCCTTGAAGTGAAAACAGCAGCTAAGCTGCCACTGAACCCTTTAATTTAGCTTCATTGTGCATATGCAGCTCTTGCTCCAGTTTGAGAGAACAACTTGCTGTGGAATTGAACAGGGCTGTGTAGTGAGGGATGCTGTCTGTCAGCCAGGAAGCACAAAGTGGACAGGACAGGGTTACTGCAATAGTAAGAACAGCTTTGCACAGTAGATGTGGCTGCTTGGCATGCTGGAGAACACGGTTTTATGTCTGCCTTTTCTAGAAGTCCCCTGGTATGCTGACTAGGCCACTGAAGCATCATGTTAACTCTGGAATTTCAGTGTCTCATTTTCTGAATAAAAGCTATTTACAATCCCAGAAGTGCTATGCCAGTGGAGAATACTGTCAATAGGCACAGTGAAATATCATGCTGGATTCTCTGAAGGGTTACCTTCCAGTTTTCTTAACTCAGGCATCCAACATGAATTTCAATTTGATTCTCTTCATGACCTAGATCCACTTCTATACAGGGAAGACAACACCTCAAAGATCTATGATGACTGTTATGGATAAAAATTAGTCCAGCCAAATTAAAAATGAAATTTAAAAAATTTTATTTAGGATCGAATTCTCTCTGAGCCAACCACAAGGAAAAAGGACAGTGCCGAGCCCGGGTCCGCCGCTGGGTGCGTGACAGGAAGGACGCCCCTGGCAGAGGTTCCCCTGGACACCCACACCGCCCTCTTGGACCCTGCAGTTCTTAGAGGAAATTTTCTGCCCGAGGCGAGGATTTCAGCCATCCGCCTTTTCTATTCAGAGTCCCACATATTCATAAAGTTCTTTTCTCTGAGTCGAGGTTGAAGACTCCAGGTCCAGATGTGGACGATTTTCCTGATGAAGTTACCTGTGGCATTCTGATGTATCGGCCGGGGCACTCCAGCTATCCCACTCTCGGGTCGTTACCTGGATCATCAGCGCCTGGGCATTCCAGAATCGCCCTTTGGAACAGCCCATCTCCGGGCGAGCCACATGTATTAAATTGTTAATGAGGCATTGTCCAAAAAAAAAACAACAGTTCTGGTGTAATCGATATGGGGGGAGGGGAGGGAGGGTAGATCGCAGTGCTGGGGCTTGTGTTTTGCAATAACAAAATATTATCAAATCAGATTTCCCTTGGTAAAATACAACAATATTACATTGGCACAAATTATAATCTACATACTTATCAATGACTATTAATGAAGAGACCCATTAAAAAATTCAAACTGATCTTTTCAAAAGTCAATTAAACTGCGGTGAATAGAAGTAGAAATCCTGCAGGGGAAAAAGCAAGCCTGTTGGGATGTGTGGTCTGTTCCCAGTATGGGACTGCTCAGCAGGGACCCTGCCACAGCCCTGTCTGCTTTACTTTATATCCCTTCTCCACACCTTAAATAAGCAACCAACTCTGTTTTACTCTTCCCCCAGTGGCTTCCATTTTGCTAACTGCATCCTTACTTGAGAGTTTCAGCCTCATTCTGCACATCCCTGCCGCTGTCCTTGAAAATTTACACCCACAGGGAATTCCCCCTCCTCCCTCATCACATCTTTTGTCTTGTAGTCCCTCTTGTTACTCTGTTGCTATCTTAGCCTTGGCTCGGCCCACTCTTTCTCCTTTCCTCTGCCAGGGCAGCAGTTTCTCAGCTCTCAGCCCGTGTTGCCAGGGAGGAGCGAGGGCAGCTCCAGCCCCGACACGGGCCCGGTCCCTTTGCATCGCTTGTTCTACAGGCCGGTCTGTGCTGACCATCAATCATGGAATATCTCTCCCAGTGGCTTGGTGTCCTCCCAGCTGACCCACTCTACCTTCCCAATGCACCCAATCGTGTCATACAAACCACAGTAAAAATTCTCATCCATTTTCACAGGAGCCGTGTCCTGTTTCACAAAACAATAAAACTGACTTAGTGGGAATTTCTGCTTCAGAAGTGTAACTACAACAAATCAAAGCCAGTTTGGTCTCATTCCCACCTAGCACTCACTTACTGTGTTATAATTGGGGTAAAGGAGTGCATGTGTTACTCTTTGGGGAATAACAATGTTCACAGCTGCTTTTAGGACTTATTATAGAAATTGGATGTTGTCCCCTGATATTAAATTGACCCTCAACCCTGGAAAACAAGCTTTTTAATTACAACTAACATTATCTTCTTATTCTGGTTACTTTGTCTTCCAAATACCCAAGACTCTAAAGTTTCTCAACCAGACTATAATTTACTTCTTCCGTTTTTACCCCCAACATAATGATTTCACTTTAAAGTTTTGACCGCTGGTTTCAGTGTAATTGTTAAAAAGGGGGGGGGGGGGGGGAGAGAAAAAAAAAAAAAAAAAAAAAAAAAAAAAAGAAGAGAGGAGAAGAAAAGCTGATCCAGGAACCTAAGTAAAGTTGGGGGTCTTCAGGCAGCAGATGGAAAACAAGTACAGACCACTAGAAACAATGTGAAAACAGGGTCAGCAGGAAAGCGAATGTAGCTTCCTCTATGGAAAATACATTTGCATTGACTTCATTAGCTTTGTTTAAGAGAAAAATCTACTTTTGTATACTGGACAAAAATGAACATGAAATTATGGTAACCTCCTCTAAATTCTCAGGATTTTGTGGAAAGGAAAACCAGCAAATCATAATGTAATTTAATATCAGGCAGACATTTGCTTTATAGCCTAATAAATGTATAAACAAACAGACAAAAAAAGAAAAGCACTTGAATGTACAGGAAAAATAAGTGAATCACTAAAAAATGGGATAAAAAAAGGGAAAAAACTTTAGAAAAGGAAAAAATAAGAAAGAGCAATAAGGCAAAAACCTACATACCTACATTCATTAAGGATTCCCTAATCCCTCTAAGAGGTCTGTGTATCCAGAGGAGAGCAGCAGAAGCATTAAAGATGGAAGATAAATATAAAATAGTAAGTTCTCGTGAGCAGTGACTTCAGTATTTAAAAGTTCAGAGATCGCTGGGGGGAAGTTAACCTCTATGCAGTGCTCTGTAACAAGGAAAATTAAAAAAAAATAGTCTGGGCATGCTGCCTGAAAAATTACAAGACTATAACATTAAATATGAAAGTAAATAAAATTCAAAGCAATCAGAAATGCCTACATGTTTTTCCTTCACAGCGTAAATGAGAAATCACATTTTGTGAGCATGTAACTGATACAGAACATAATTCTGCAGATGCTTCCAAGAGTGCAGAAGCTGACTCATGCAAGTGAAAGCTTGCATGAGTTGTGTGTTCAGCAATGCAGGTAACAAATTCAATGCATGATAATGAAGACTTCAAACCTGTTGGGCAGTAGAACAGGTTATTTTGGCATCCCTAACACCCATTTCATTTTGATATGCTGCCAAGAATGGATTTAAAACAGCTCTCTGAACCTGCTGGTTGTGATACCCACATTGTTGCCACCTAAATTAGGGTAATGTCCCTTTGTTTAAAAATAGTTGAAACAATTGAAAACCACCAGCCCCTCAAAGAGTTTCAGAGAAAATGGACAGTAATGTTGTCTGGGATTTTCTAAGGGTCTGGTAAAGGTGGGAGAGGTGAAAGACTGGTTTATATGGCAGGATGAATAAGAAATTAAAAGCAGTGAAATGTCTAAGGAACACTCCAAGAGAATAGCAAAGCCATTACAAAGGGCTGTCCCTGAAATTTTTCTGCTACTTTCCTTTTGCATAATCTTCAGAAAAGAGACAGCAAAATAGCATGGTTGCTATGAAACTGCTTCCTGCTGTTTGGTTACTCTCTATCTACAGGATGCAAGAACAGGATGGCAGAAAAAAAAAAAAAACAATCAACCCAACCCAGTCACCTTCATCACAACTGTCCTCTCCTGACAGTGACTACCTGCAACAGCCTGGCTATTAGGGTAGCTGTAGGAAGATGAAAAGATAGCATGGGGAAAGGGTGAGGCTGTTTTCAAGAAAGAAAATGTTGAGTTGTTCTTATAATTTAGCAGGGGAGAAATTTGTAGATTCTTGCAAAAAGAAGTCCCTTGAGCATCATGATCTGAAAAAATTAAAGAAAAAAATCAGTTTAAAGAAAAAAATTAAAGAAAAAAATCAGTTTAAAGAGTTGATTATTTCATGGAAGGAATTAACCAATTTCAAAGTGGCTATGGAAAACAAAACTCATTCATTGAGCATTGATTGCTGGAAAGCAGCAGCAAACCCCCAGCCATGCAGAAAAGACAAGTTGCATCACCCAGTGTTGGAAGCAGCAAGACAGACCAGGAGGGTGGCCTATATTATGTGGAACAATTTCTCCAGAAAAAGGTAAGTCAAAAAAGAGTTTTGATCAGCCAACCCTCTCCTGCAACTACAGCCATGCCTTCACTTCATGCAATGGTTTCCTCTTCCTCTTTACCTCTTTCCACTGCAGAAGAGGTGGGAAGTGTCTGATCAAGCCCCAGGCAGACACAGCTCATTCACCTAAAATACCTGCCAAAAGAGGGTTTTCCCAGGATGTGACCCAAACCAGTGAAAACATATAAACTTCACTGTCTACACCCACAGAAGATGGAGCACCTGTTGGTCTTGGTTACTTGCACAACAAAATCTATGGCTGAGAAATCTCCTTAATTTTGCAGTTGGTTTGTTTCTGATCATTTTTTTGCAACGACCAAGTGGTAACTTGGTCCTTGCACTCAGCTGCTCACTTGCGACATTAGGCTGTTGCTCTACAAATGTAGACATCCAGTGATGTGTAAGTGTGAATAAAAACACACCGGAAAGCCACCTCCCCTCCAGTCTTTTGATTCTCCTTTGGAAGCAGAGTAGAACCATACACGGCAAAGCAGGGCTGAGCAGGAGTGCAGCAATGCCCAGCATGTTACACCAACTCAAGGTTTAGCCGTGCTCAGAGTTCCACAAAGCATTTAGAAAATCAGTACCCTGACAGCCTGCCTAAGTAGACAGCAGAAAATAAGTATTATTATTCTTATTGCAGTGATGGCAAATGGAGCCTCAGAGAGATTAAATGTCCCATGGTCAGATAAGTGATATCTTGCAAAGCTAACTTGCAAATCCAAACCATCAAATTATCAGTCCAACAACAACCAAGTCACTCTTCTTCAGTTTTTTCAAGAGTTTGTCACTGAAGGTAGTATAAAACTGTAGAAGTTTTCTCCCATTTTTTCCAGTACCCCTCAATCTTTTCCAGTCAGATGCAAAGAGGCTGCAGGTACCACATTATCCTGCGGGCTGGCAGATGTCGAGGAATACATTCGGTGCAGGTAGCTGGGTGATGCAGGTAGAGCTCCGGTGATGAGAAGCCAGACAGGGACAGGAGGCCGTGAACTGCCCCCTTTGCATAATAAAGGGCCCGGGGACCTGCGGCGCCGGCCAGGGGACACCCAGACACAGCAGGAGCCGCTGGCCCCTGACCTGCACGCGCATGGATTTTAAAGGCATAAAAACTCCAGGGTTTCCTTTGTTCAGTCCCTCCTCGAAGGCTCAATGTCCAGTTGTTATGCTGTTGTTAAGCCAACACCAAATTCTTTTAAGGATTCAGATGCCTGAGGCTCTGCTGTGGGAAACCTGGAGCAGAGCCATTAAGGAAACCTGGTGTGACTGTGAGTGTGGCGAGTGCAGGGAGCCAAGCGGAGCTCGGGAGAGCTCACGGGAGCTTCCCGCTGGGAAGGGGCCTCGGCCCCAGCTCTGACTGCGACTGCCAGAGCGGCTCCTCACGGTCGGACGGGAAAGCTTCCTTAACACAGATACATACTTCAGTGTAAAACAAAGGAGAGATGTTTAGTCCAGGCTTTCCATATAAAGATCAAACAGACGTTTCAACTCCAAAATATCAGTAAATTCAACACCAAATCATCTTAGGTAGAACACATCTATGTCAATAGTCAGGATGGAGCAACATAACTTTAAAAATGTGCATTGTGTGATCATCGAACCATAGCCCAGAGCTCTGAGCTGAAGAGGAAGAACTCTGCCTATTGGAAATTTCATTCTACATGTTCTTTTAACTAGCTACAGTGTTTTCTATGTATCTATATAACTACATTTGTGTACCTAAAGCTCCCCATTTATAGAGGTTTAAGATCAAAAAGCTGAAAATGTAGTCAAAGCACTTCACTGTAAGTAGTTATCAGAAATAAGTAAATTAAAGATCATGGAGACGCATTTGGCAAAAAGTATGAGGAAGCGGTTCAGAATTTTGCATGCTGACGAGCAAGTTCAGACTAGTTTGGAGAGACAGCAACAAGGAAATCATGCTCACCATGTTCTGTTCTGAATCAGAGGACAATGAGTGATTTCTCATCTTTTGTGAAAGTGCTGTTTTCTTCCCTAACTGATCCTCGCAGAAATTTCACAGCACAAATGCTTAATGCAGACAAAAATGCTACAGGCATGTCCAGACATCACGTAACTCCGGATATTCTGAGGGCTCATCCTGCCCTGATGGTGGTGGCAGAGGTCACACTGGAGAGAAACAGCGGTTTAAAGTTGTTTGAGCTGCAAATACAAATAATAGAAAGCAATAACACTGCCTGCATGAAGCATGAGTGCAACCATCTGCCTACGACGGCCTCTGTCTCACGGGGAGGCAGGAGAGGGGATGGAGCAGAAGACATTGGAACCTTGTCAGGGGGGATTTCTCACCGCCCTGAACACTACACGTTGCCAGGGTCATTCCCGTAAACATTTTGCTTCCCGCTGTTCCTCTGCTTTCAGGATTTCGTTGTTGCTGTTCTGGAGAAGCCCGGGGCTCTTTTCCCGAGGCAGAGCAGCTTCGGGAGGGAAGGCAGAGGAAGGAGCAGCCGCGCGGCCCCCGCGAGTGGCGCAGCCTCATCCCCGGTCCTGGGCGTCCCTCTAGAGGTGAAACCGCAGCCTTGTCCCCAAATCCGCGCATCTCCGGACATCCCTGCCGGGCTGGCGAGCAGGGACAGACAGGCGTGGGAGCTCTGAGAAGCTGGCGCCTATCCGAGCAGGTCTCACTGAGCTGCTACAAACGATCAGGTTGTGGTAGGCACCGCCAGAACCCCACCCAGGAGCTGAGCCCCGCTCGGCCCTGCTCGCCCGCAGCTCCTTAAACCCCGAGGCTGAAGATTTCGATATACCAAGAATGATTATGCTTGATGGGCTATTTCTTTTTCCATACCTTCATCCCTTCCCCCTACAGCATTCATGTCTGAATAAAGGGAAAATAAAATCACTTAAAGGAGGACTGTTATGTGAATAAACAAAATTACATTTTTTTGTTGACTTTTTTTATATTGTCTAACTTGTTTAATTATGGTCAGGAAAAATATCCAAGTATTTCTAATGAAAAAAATACACATATATATATATATAAAAGGAATAGTAGATCTTTTGCTTCTTTCTCACAGTGATTACATATTGATCACAACAAGTTCCTCAAGAGAAGACAGCAACAAAAGCTCTTTGTCTGATTGCTCTGTTGCCAATTGACAGCATTTCGTCTGCATGCTCAATTTCACACACGCAGACACACACAAATACATTTGCCTCTGCTCTGCAGACGCACACAGTCAGTGGAGCTCTAAGCCACCAGCTTGTCACTTACTGTTACCAATGAACTGTGCAGTTCAAATCAGCAAGGCACCCAAGGGAGTTGCAAAGGATTTTGCCATTGCATTTCAGGTGAACTGAGCTGGATCCCTGGCGAAGGGTACAGACGAAAATGTACACCTACAAACCTGGAAGCCACAGCTGACGCCAGCCCAAGACCAGTGCCTTGCACCGTGCCTACCTAGGCTGTGGCAATCTGTCTGGGAGTGCAGCTACTTAGTCACAGGTTGCATTGCTCCAAACCTGAGTCTTTGCTATCAGCACCAGTTTCTCACCACAGCCCTTCACTAGATCCCTACCAATCTAAGCATTGTGGGAGACTTTCCAGGATGTATGTTCTCAAGACAGACATCCATATCAGCCTTTTTCAAACCAATATGTGATTCATTATCCAGCAAAATCAAACACTTGTACACAGGCACTTACTAGACAGATTCATAAAAACCCAGAAAATTCTCCAGCACCATTCAGCTGAAGTGACTAATCCCATTGGCATACACAAAATATCTACAAATGTAAGGATAGTTCTGTACCTAGAATGACAAAAACCTCAATAATCTACCAATTCACTTACATCTGAAGATGATCCTGAAACTAAGACATGCACTCTCAGAGTTGAAATTACTTTCAATTTGTGAACACTTAATCATTTCTGTTTCTTTTACAATAGCACTGTGTATATTGTAACCCTGTTTCAAGCGAGGTACTTCAAAATTCTTTGCACACAAACAAACCTGACAGGCTTCCTTGCAGCATCCACCTGGCTAAGTCTTTGTTCATAGCACACAGATGCCACCTGGCTTTTCTTTTATGCCGGGGCAAGCAGTTTTAAATCACACTGCATAATCAAGCCTGCAAATGACCTGTAATCTGTCACAGCTTCATATTCAGTAACTCTAAGCCAAGTCTTGGCATTTAAATCCCTAAGAAGCATACAAAAAATTGTGGGTCTATATCAAATTACTGCAAAGTAAAAGTTGCCTGCTTTTGCTGCTCTCTCCCTATTCTCATTGCAAAAGTCATTAATTACTGAGTGACTTTATCTTCTGCATGCAACACCTTCATTTATTGGAAACTAATACATTTACATATTAATTAACCCAGCTACTTTTGCTAACAGCATTCAATGCTTTATTTTAAAATATGTGAATGGGGCTAATTCTAGATATACACCTCAATAGATTCTGCTAGTAGGAACAAACCTGAAGCAATGAATAAAGAGAGTTAGAAAGAGGGCTTGAGTTTTGTTTGTTGTTTTTAATAAATTGTTTCCTTCTCCTGTTTAAACCAGGACATTGTGTGAATGCCACTGAAAGAACAGCATTATTAGATACTATTGGAGAATTAGAAAGTGACAGTGCTAGATTTGACAGCTCCATAAACAGAAACATTACATTATCAGGAGAAGAGCCATGGCAAGTTCAGCAAATTTCAGAGCCTTCATCACTCTCAGCCAGGGTTTCACAAGTCAAGGTCACAACAGTTCTCATAGATGTCCTTGTCTATGCTCTTCCTGAATACTGATCCTCAAAGTATCCCTGATATTCTCTGAAATCCATTTAATTCATATTGCAAAAAGCCTGCAGGCAGTTACTGTGACAGTGTCTGGGAACATACTGAGATGGAGGATGGAAGATGCACTAAAGCCAGAAGCCACACTAACACAAACAGCCTCCTTAGGGTTTCTAAGTAACTGCTCTTTCTGTGTCAGGTGGGACACCCTTAGTGATCTGGCAATTGATGTAGACTCTAAACCTTATAAATGGTATACATACAAAATTATTCAATCTTCTGTTTTTAAAATATTTATTTTCCTCAATTATATCATTAATATCCCAGCTAAACAGATTCTGTGTTAGAGAGAGAGCTAACTCAGATTACAGCTATTCCTACAACTGGGAATAGGAATGGTACCAGAACTGTTTCTGCTTCATGTGGTACTGAAAGTAATAAATTATTTAGTAAACACTGTACAGATCTGATAATTTGAGAAAAAAAAAATCTCAGTATCAAAACTTCAACTGACTTCAGTGGGAACAAAACCAAACTGTTGCAGTAACTAGAATCAGTTTTTAAAATCTGGATTATGGGTAGCCCTCAATAAAACCTTTGCAATGATATGCTTATGACATGTTTAAGTTATGCTAATACAGCCTTTGAATGTTTTATCAATTCCACTGAGCAACCTGGCTGTCTCCCAGCTGGTTGAAAGCAGGTCAAAGTCAGGCAATGCTTCCAGGGCAGGCTCCTGCCAGACACGAGTAATTACCCCGGAATCTTACTCCTGAGAACTCTTTCTAAATTATGTGAAAAATAGCCCATGTTAAACTGCATTTTCCAAATTGACATTTTCTCTCCATATCAGGCTTTAGTTAAGTAGTTCAGGTGTTCATAGGAAAACCCTGGCTGTAACTGTAAACTGTTTATTCCTCTGTTTCAGAAAATAGCTTAAAAAAGGAAGGCAAGACAAAGGCTGTGTTCTTCTACAAAGGTACTCAGCTCATTTACCTGCTCCTCCTGAAACAGCTAAATAAAAGTGACAATTCCATGAAACCTTAAAATTAATCTTGATACATTTATATAGATTTGTGTTGCAAATAATCCAAATTTGGAAATGGTTGAAAACAGATGTGTGAACTGCTTCTGTTTTCAACTGCTCCTACATCCATATATCTACTTTTCCTACTTTGTGGAGATTTTTCTGATCATAAGTTTCTGGCTTGCTTCTTCATTTTCTCTGCCTAAAGTATGTCTTAAGAGGTGAAATGTACATTACCATTATTAAATTTTACATCATGACCTCATGTAGTTTCATGAGAAACACAAAATCCCAGTCAAAAGGAATGAGGACAGTGAAATAATGTTTCTCCATTTGTGAGGGGGATGTTGTAGCTACGCTTAAGAGGTCTGTCAATTTACTTTTTGTTCTGCAACCTCAAGAGTATTTCACTGCTTGCCCTCATTTAACTGCAGACCATTCATCAGTCAAAAATGTATGTTTTGGCTTTGGAAAGTACTCACAAACCACTAGAGGAAGGCCATAAAATAATATTCAGTATGACCTAATCTGAACTCAGAAGCAAACCCAGTAGATTCTTTTATTACTTCTCCTGTGTTTTTTCTTTGAATTCAGTTAATCTGTATAAAAGATCCATAAAGTTGATCAATAAGGATGTAATTTTATCTTTTTAAAATCATTTCAGTAAGTCTTCATTGTCTTTTTGCTTCCAGTAACTACATTAATAGTTGCTCTATCTCATCTACTCTGCCAGCTCATGTTATTAATTTGATTTTAATTTAGTATCTAGATGAGCAATGTGAGGGGTTATTTGCATCCAGTGTATGGCACAAGTGTCACTCAGTTACTTGGGCCACAGCTAAATAACAGTTTTCACAGAACAAGAAAATGAAACTCAAATATCCACAATGCAAATGTTCTTATCCATAGCTAAGACCAGGCTGCCACAGGCACTACCACAGACCTATGGCTGTTGGATCAGTCAGCAGCAGAAATTTGAACAACAGAAGGATCTACCCAGATCAGATTCAGATGTGACAGAAATGGAATATCAGTTACAGAACTTATACTGGCTATATATTTTCATGAGTTTTCAGGGTCTGTCAGAGGACAGGTGATTCCTGTTCTTGTGTCAAAGTAAGAGACAACTGTTGATATAAACAGCACAAGAGTAACCCAGTGTATTTTAAACAATGCTGAACTATCCAGAGAAACTTAATGTCAAAGATCAAAGTTTTGGGTTTCTGAAGCAGCACATTTTTAAACTACTTGTACTAATCCAAAAGCTGAAATTAATATTTTCTTAAACCCTTACCCAAAGTGATTCTAGCATCTATGACTCCATGTCTGCAGCATTATACCTCTGATTTTCATAAGTAATGTGGGTGGGTTTTTTAATTTCACTTCTAGTTTTTCACCATGGAAGTGCTTATCTGAAACCTTAAATAAACATCATTAGGCAGTAAAACCTAAAGATTGGAAAAATCAGTCTAATCTGACATGCTTTTTTTCTCCACATTTAGCCCCTGTGATCTAAAAGACATTCTCGATCTAGCAATGAATACCTGAAGCTGTTTGAACCACCAACTTTTCCATGGGGATCCCAACCAAGCACAGTATCAGTATCTGAGCATTGCTTTGAATATCAATCTCCAAAGATTTACCAGTTCATGGTCAATCCTATTAAACATCTGTTTCTGCTCTTCTCCAACTCCATCCCACCATATGCCCCCATCCCAATCATCTGCAGTCACATATTCATACCAACATCACTGAGGTGCATTTGCCTTTACCTTCTGCAGTCCAGAACTCTTGCTCCCCTACAACATCATGGAGACACAAAAAGCCAGTTTTGAGCAGTAAACACACTAATGCATGCTCAGGATAATTTTAAAAGGCACTGTTTATGTTCATGAAACCTTTAAAGGAAGATCAGAACCCAGTTCAAGTCAATTCTGATGGTTATTTACGAAAAACAACAGTGAAACAACAATAATAACACTTGGATTTTACAGTTAAATAACATAGTAAATGACCAACCACAGATGAAGTTTCAAATGGCAAACTCCAAAGAATTCTACAGACATTTTCAAGCAAAGGGTAATTTACAAACTACTCTCAAAAGCAAACATCCACAAAACAAACACCCAGAAGTATCAATCAGCTTATTTCTTATAAGCAATACATACTTTAATCACAGTCACATACTAGGCAAAGTCATGATTCAAACACAAAGACTGACTTTTACCATCTGTTTTGAAATTGTTGGACCACCACTTAAAGAAAAAACACAAGCTGGCATTTCGTAAGACTGAAGCCATTAGTGAGAAGAGATTCATTAAGTGCTAGTTTATTTTCTTGCCAAAGAGAATCTTGTATAAATTTAAGATATGGTAGTGTGTGAGTGTTTCACAGATATTGTTTATTTACCATATTTATATCTCTAATTTTAGCCTAAGATTTATATCATTTTTTCATATGCATCGAAATGCTAAGCAAACATGACTCCATTTTGCAAGCAGCACAAAACACATGGTTCTTAAATATTGTCCTTTAAAGTAATTCTGAATGGGACAAGCAAATGAATATACAAGTTCCTTTGAAAATGCACACATCATCATGGCAATGTGCAAAGCAACTAAATAGAGTCCACAGATGCACACTGAGTGACTTTTGACAGCACTTTTCCCCCAACTCTGAGGTTGATTAAAGCACAAAATGAGCAATGCCTCACCAGTTCCTCCCATCTCTTACACAGCAGTTGTGGAGAGAGGTTCTGCTCTAAGAGAAGAGCAATTTTAATACTGTCTGTTATTGTCAGAGAACCAGTCAGTGCTGACTAATTTCAACAGAAAAAAACACTTTCGACTGAACCCCTCCACCCACAGGCTGTTAACTACTCGTTAAAGGTATTGCTTTTCTGCATGCATTCATCAAACACTGGCAAAACAGAGTCTAACTCAAAATGGGGGTCACAATTTCAGATGGGAGCACCACCAGCAACAAGCTGTGAAACCAAACATTTTAGGTTAATTTTACCCTTCCATCCAGAGATCCTTTCAAATGTATTGATTATTTAACATACTTGTCAAACCAGTTATCACAGTGCTTTTAGCAATATCCAAATAGAAGTTTGTTTCTGCCTTTTTAATAATGCAGTGGGTATAATGAGTCACAATGCAATGAGTGAAAATAAGGAATACTGATTCATGTCTATTAAAACATGTCTTGACTAGATGTGTGGTGAGTAGGTGATTACACACTAAATAGCATGAGGACATTAGGAAGCAGAAGTGAAGGTCTGCTTGTCCATAAACCTCAAGAAAGATACATCTACACTATCTAGATATGATATTGTTAATCAGCTCCTTCAACACGTGACCATGTGCCTGACAGTAAAATGTGTCCCAAACATATAAAACTCTCAAATTCTTTCAGCACAGTGAGATGCTAAGATTACATTAGGAGCCCCTGGGCTCTGGCTGTCAGAAGCGGAATTGGCCACATGCATTGGACACTGATGCAGAACAAGATCCCAAATCTTATTGTCATCTATGATCATGTTGGGAATCACTATTCCTATTTACTGCAGCCCCAAACCACAGGCTCATCCCTAACAACACAACTTATTAAGGTGCAGTACTTCTGAGTAAAGGATCAAGGAGCACAACATTTTGAATACACATAATCCCTGTGGAATTTGGCAGGATTTACCCCAGCCCCAAATCTGCTGAAATTTATCATTCTTCATATTTGGCCAGTTTTTTTGTTTGTCTGTTTTTTGTTTTTTGATTTTTTTTTTAATTGTTTGTTTGCTTTGTGGACACAGAGTAAACCATGCTGTGACCCTGGCAAACATCCTGGAGGGGCACAACACAGACCAGCCAGCACTGCAGGGAAGCTGAAGGCTCCTACAGCAGCAAGGTGTACAAGAGTCAACAATGTGCTCTGACACTGAAGAAGGCTGACAGCACTGGGCCTGTGTTAACAGAGCCATAGCAAAATAAGAAAAAAAAGTTATTTTTACCATTTACTTATCAATTGTTGAACCGTATCGAGAATAGTGCATCCAGTTTTGGGACACACTTCTCTCCCAGTACAACGACATTGACTAGCTGGAGCAAATCCATCAGAGGGCCACCAAGATGGTTAGAGACTGGAGCATTTGCCCTTTGAAGAGAAAATTACTGATCTGGGCTTGTTCAGCCCAGAGAAGATACAGCTCCAGAATGACTTTAGACCAGCCTTCCCTAACATAAAAATAAGTGCTGCACTCTTCACACCTGCCCTACCTCTGTGCATGTAAATCCCAACAGATGAAATTTGTTTACCAAGTCCTCTGGGCAGAGGACAATAATTTTTGTTACTTTCACTAGCAGCAATTGGCTGTTCATTAGGAAGAAACTGGAAGGATGGAGTTTTCCACTTGTGCTGCTACTGAGATGGAAACCCACTAGTTAAGTACTTGAACAAGAAGCACCACAAAATTAAGTGCCCCTGTCCCACATCTGCAGGCAGTTGTCCTCCTGGGCAACCCCTAGCAGACAAAAGCATTTACTATGTGGTGCTCTGCCTGGGCTGGCTCCTAATTTGGCAGCTCTAGATACTATATTAAAAAAAAATCTGAAAATCTGTGACAGACCTCAAGTTTGAAATTAAAATGAATAGGCCAGGTCGCCCTACTTAAATTCTGTGGATATAAGTAAATCAAAACATTTGACTGGAACAACTGAGTATTCCTAACTGCTCTCCCCCCGTCCCTAAGCTAACTGTACTACAAATAACCTTTACTAAATTCCACTCAAATGAGCTGAAACCCTCCAAGCAGGAAGTACATTTGCTTTACATGCAAAATTCCTCCATCTTTTTAGTTACTGACAACCATGAGTGCAACTTACAGAAAAGAACAACCCCCCAATACAACTTCTATCCACCAACACCCTTCCACTTAGACGAATGTTTTTTTTCATCCAACACATTATCAAAAACATATATATTCATCCTAATGCCAAATAAAACATTCATGGGATCAGATTTTTATAATAGCTTTCCATAAGATGGGAAAATATTTAAAGCCAAATTGTTCATTAAAATGTTTCATGAAAAGTATGTATCACTCAGACCTGAGCATTCTCAGATGTTTTCTGTATTAATAGCCATATTAACTAAAGTCAACAGTTCCAAAGGATATTTACCAGCTCAGATCAAATCTATTAATCACATTTCAGTAGCTATTCTGGGAATTCAAATCCCTAGACAACTTTGAAAATGCTACCCACAGAGTACCTTTAGCATGCAATACAGGATTTACAATACAACCCCAGAGTATTTTCTTTACGAGACTTCCTTCATTAATCCTTCTGAAGTGTTAAGACTTTCTACCAACATGGCACATTTCATCTACCACCATGCTGCAAAAGAGGTCTGTGAGCAATTACAGTCCTGTCTTCAGGGCGATTCATTCTCTTTAATTAAATGCCCTGGAAATATTTCTGCTATGAATGTCATCAGATGCAGCCTTTGTTTGAAAATAAGATCAAGAAGGACTGAACAAAAGCAGAACTAACTTTCTCAGCCCCAAGAAACTCAGGAACTAATTTTGCACTTTTTTTTTCTTTTCATTTTTCTCAGTTCTACAAAACTGAGATTCCCTTACATTTTAATTCCAAAAACTAAGTCCTTCAAAAATGCCTTTTAAGGAATTACCATGTCTTTATTCAGACGAGAATGACCAATGAGCAACAAAACAAATGCAAGAACCAATAAACAAAACGGACAATTAACATAGCAATTGAGCCATTACTTAAATGTTTCCTTCAGTGCTATGTCACCACAGAATTTAGCTTCCATGCTGGGTGCTGGCTGTGTGTTGATTCATCTCATTCTGCCAGTCAAGATAAATCCAAATTTCAGAGATGTATCTTATGGCAAGGGGCACAGAAGTAGAAGTGCCAGTCTTTAGAAACTTGTTTTCTGTGACTGATGTACCATTAAAACTAAGAATAGTACACCAGAAACAGATCCTTTTATATTGGGTGGGGTAAACAGGTTCTAATGTGGTTTGCAGGATCAGAGCATTTGCTGTACTTGGCAATTACTTCTAAGTTCTTAATTTGTATTTTAAAAGTCACATTTCTTTTTTCATAGGCCAAGAACCATCAGAAGAAAACTAGGGGAGGAAAAAAACAGCTTCAACACATAAATACATGCATCAACTCCTGAGATACAGATCTAACCTCCCAGTAACTACAAAGAGAAGCCAGCTCACCCACCATGTCTGAAACCTGTTAGGACTATAACCTGTGAATTACAGGTCCATAAATTTTAAGACTTTTGCAGCATCCTTTTCAGAAGATTCCACAAAAATGTTACAGGGATTTTAGTCCAGATTTCACAGGTTACATTCTAGCCTATTTTGGATGTAGTTCAGGGTAATAATTTTTCTTGGTGAGTTCCAAGAATAACGGTATTTCTTGCTACTTGGCATCTTCTCAAAGCACAGACAGCAGCTCTCACAGCCAATTTCATTCCCCCCACCCCCCCAGACACACAAATTTGCTTAGGTGATCCAGGGTCATTTACAGAAAGAGGATACCAATTTCAAAATTATTCCATAATATTTAATTCTGCTGTTTTCTCAGGTTCTATATACAACACATACTTCATGTGTTCAGTTTCTCGCTAAGAAAATGTTACTACTGCCACTGAAAGTCATGTTTAATATCCTCTGTTTATTCTAAGGACTTGCTGAGCTGGTTTTTGTTCTGTCCTGACTTACATGCAGGGGACTAGGGTAGGAATACTTAAAAAACTGTACACAGCTTTGACAATTAAAAGTAGATGAAATCTGGACTGGCTAAAAAACCTCCACTGGTTAGTACTGTTATGTGTAGGCAAATTTTCATTTATAACAGTACACTTAGGATTGATTATAAGGCATGTAGAGAAGCTGTATTAACCTATTCTCATTACAGACGTGCTACTCCCTTTCCCATTCAAACCTCAGAAGTGTGATCTTGCAAACTCTGAAAACAATCAGCCTCAGTTCAGCACTCCAAGATTATTCTCGAATCTTCCAGCTGGGGCTAAGGCATAAACTGAGGTCACAGAATACCCAGTTGGAAGGGGAGCTCCAGCATCATCTTGTCCAAAACTTCCTGGCAAAAGCAATCCCACTGAATCTTAAATGTGTCCAACGCTGGGGAATCCAGCACTTCCCTGAGGAGATTATTCCAATGGCTGATTGTTAACAGCTGATAGAATGTAAGCTTCCTGCAGATAACCAGGCTGTACTTAAGTGCTCTGGCTTTTTCAATAGGATGATTTTCTGAATGTCTCCAAGATTAGAAAAATGCATGCCAGAAGCAATCCTGGCCTTGGGCAGGATGATGAAGCTCTTTCCAAAACTATGTTTTCATTGCATGAAAAGCAGACAGATGTAACTGTTCACAAAACCAACAACTCAACATAGATTGTAATGGGAAAAAGAATCTGACATAGGGAGTTCCACAGCTCACTCCACCTCACCGTGGCAAGTAACAACGACATCGTTGTTTTTCTTGATTACATATAAATTAAATAGTTCTCAGAGTACGTAGTTTTATGAGGATGGTGTTTCCTACCCAAGTCAATCAAGCATATCTTAGAAATAAGCCAGCAAACATCAGTATTTTTTCTCTTGCTTAACAGTTTAGCACCAGACCGATCCACACAGTCTTTAAAAGCTCTAGGGGGAGGCAGCACTGCTAATAGCAGTAAGAGAAGGACCATCACTTCCCTGTTTGGGCCCATTGTAACAGGTTTTAGCAAGTTGGTGTTTATTAGCCTTCTCTTCATGCAGGCGACACATTTTTGAAGGCAATAAAGATGTTAAAAAAGACAGTGTCTCCATTCGGAATCTGTTTTTGAGACTTATCTTTGAAACACACAGTCTGGAATTACCTTTCTTCAAAGATAAACCGTTTAAAAACAATGTATCTGCAAATATAAAAATTAGTTGGAGCATGAATTAGCCTATAAAATAATGTACAGAAATGAGACAAAAAGCCATTGGACCAGGAAAATAGTAATTTGTCAATAGTCCATAGATCTTAGCTATTTTATCTAAATAGATAAAATATTTTTGCAATTATGCACCAAGAAAAAAAAACCCAAAACTTTTCTTGATTTTTTCCTTCAGAAGACTATGTAGCATTTTATATTGAAATCTGTCATAAATGGAAACTGTCCAAAAATGTGTCCTCAAAAACAAAAGCTTCCACCTATAAGCACACCTCCTCAGATGAGACTACTATAGTCTATAGAATTACCCATTAGACACAGGAAGAGGCTTTTACAGTTACCACTACAGAGTTATTAAACTGGTTATGTCAAAAAGTTGGTTTATATTTTCTTAATTAAAAGGAAAAAAAATAATGTCTGAGCAAAAGTAGAAGCAAAAAATAAACTCCCTCAACAAAAAAATTGCACCCAAAGCATCTCTTCTCCATCACTCTGCACCACCTGTTGTACCAGGTTTTATATTCTCATTAACTAATTGTTTCAATACTTATTAATACAAATATGTAAAGGACTGCGAAGCACTAAGTTTTATTTCGTAAGGTGTCCGTAGTGGGGGATTGCCGGAGTAGAGAGAGCAGAAGCAGCAGGCGAGTAGAAAGCAGCAAGGAAAAGGTTCTGCGAACGGAGCGGGCGCAGAGCACCCCCTGCTACAGCAGGGCAGGGGCGGGAGCTCTCGGTCACCAGCTGCCAGCACACGGAGCGAGCGGCACCGCCTATTGAAAGGGAGGATTACTGCTCCTGCAAACCTTCTCCCGGGATTAAACCGGCGGGAAGCCACACCGATCCAGGGCTGGAGCCCCAGAGCTCGGAGGAGGCGTGTGCGGGACAATGCGCCTGCAGGGCAAGAGCTGAGCGAGGCGCGGCCACCGCCACGCGCTGAAACCTCACAGCTGAGCCCAACGGGGAGAGCCGGGGGACACGAGGGAGAGGGGGGAAAAAAAAAAAAAAAAAAAAAAAAAAAGGTGCTATCCGGAGCTTCTGCTGGGGGCCCACAGACCGCAGTGCTCCGGCCGGGTGAGGGTGAGCGCACTGTCCTGGCTGAGGGAGCCCAGCCCG
>QUSF01000014.1:1039137-1093197 GCA_003676055.1 Chloebia gouldiae
CCGGCCGCCCGCACCTTCCCCGGGCCCAGAGGCGCCCGCCTCCGCCCCGGCGCGCTGATTGGCGGCCGGCTCGCGCTGTACAGCGGCCGGCGATTGGCGGCGGTGGGTGCCGCGCTGTAAGGCGGCCGGCGATTGGCGGGCGGGCGGGCCCGTGCGGGCGCTGCCCGGCTTTGTACACGCGCGGCCCTTTAACAATGGGCGCGGCGCGCGGCGCCGCGTGATGGCGGCGGAGCCCCGGGGCCGCCGCGCCGCGCTCGGGTGTCCCGGGCCGCGCCTCGCCACCTCCCCCGCGGCCGCCGCCACCTCCGCGACCCCCTCACCCGGCCGTGCCCCGCGGCGGGAGGGGGCGGCTTAACGAGCCGCACTTGTGCCCCGCATGGCGGCCAGCTGGGCTGGGGGGCCGGGGGTGCCCCGCGGCAGCTGATCGCGGTTAGCCGGGGGCGAGCCAGAAAGGGGCGAGGGTGGCGCTGCCTGTCCCGCCCTCAGCGAGTGCCGCTTCCTCCCCGGTGCCTGGGCCCGGGCGCTGCGCCGCGCCGCCGATGGAGCTGGAGGCGCAGTGGTGGACAGGACAGCTGGCGGCCGATATCCACCAAGCGCTGCGGTACAAGGTAGCCGGGGGGGAGCTGGGCTGGGCTGGGGGGGACCCAGCGCCTTTGTGAGGCCCCGCACGGCGGAGCCGCCGCGGGGGCAGCGGGCGGAGAGCGCGCGTGGGGCGGCCGCGCTGCGCGCCGCGGCTCGGCGGAGTCGGCTTTTGTGAACTCGGAGGTCGCCGCGTCGTCCCTCCGCGGGCGCTGGGGCCGGCTGTCCGTCTGTCCGCGGCCGTGACAGCTGATCGCGGCGGCCGGACTGCGCTCCCGCTGCTCTCCGGACAGGGGAAGGGCTCACGGTGCGCCCGCTGCTGCTCTTGCGACGTTTGCAGGGTTTAAACTCGGCAGAAAGCATTGTGGTGTTATTGGAACAAAAAAAAAAAGCCGACCAACCAAGCAAAAACCCACTGAAAGAAACACTGAGTGCATTAAGAATAGTAGAGGGTTTAGGCAATTGCTTAGAAGTTGCTTCGACTGTCTCAGAGTTGTCCTTCGGGACTGTTTTCATAAAGCACATCTTAAACACCCGGGCTGAAAATCAGTTTACAGTGACTGAACCTACTAAAAACATGCTTTTGTTGCCTGATGATCCTCGATGAGCGGATTACTTTTCCCGGAGTCTTGATTGCTTTACTCTTTTCCGGTGATGGAGGGAAATAAGGGAAGGACAGGATCACTTACTTGCTGCCAAAGTTATCTTTACTAAAGCTAAGTTAGTGCTGTGAGAGGTGAATTATAAAGCTTAGTAGGTAGGAAGTTAGTTTGTGGGCTTTTGCTTCACTTCAATAGCACATTTCAAAACTCTGAATTTACGTTAAAACTTTGAAAAATTGGTATGACTCCATTCCAACATGATGTCATTAAGTTAAATTAATGCAGATAATTTTCGCTGGAAAATTGTAGTCAAAATCCTATTTGAACACAGCGTGTGGGTGCGCATTCTATCTCATAAATTTATTCATAATATCAGAGGACTGCACTGCTGTTCTGCTGCATACAAAAAGGGGTTACTTGGCAGTAGCCTGGAGGGGTGTTTTTTTTTCCTACCAGTCCAAATTTTGTATTCAAAATATATCATGGTACAGATTTTCTCAAATGTGGTGTTTCTAGGACCTTTGTTTTGTGTGGTCCTCCAAATCTGAGACCCTGTGAGCTTAACTGACTGCCTTAGAGCACACTGTAATCAGTGTCAGTGTGACATCAATCAGATCGGGTCAGTGTTTTAACATACACATGAGGTGCATGTTGGTTCAATGCACACCCCGTTCCTCTTCCTAAGGTTCAGCTGGCTGTCAGTGATCTTTTCCTGGAGGCATCAGCAGGAGATATGGCAGCTCTGAAACACGCAAACACTAAGTACAAAGTCTGGTTGCCCATATTGAGCTGCAGCAAGAGAGGGGTTGAGTTAAACTATTGAACTTTGCATTGAAGCAGCTGAGGAATACTTGCCTGCCCTTGTACAGCCTTTGCAGCAGAGGTAATACAACAGACATGGTAAAAGCTGAAGTCACTCTGGTTGATTGCCCTAATGAAATATGTTAAATTTTGTTAATACTGTGCAGAAACAAAGTATTTTTTAGTTGTTCTGTAATACAACAAATAGATTTTGTTCACTGTAAAGGGATATTGAAATGATGGGAAGAAGGGAGAAATCCTTTGAAACTTCTGTTATAAATATTAAAATATCAGCTCTATTAATCTGATACCACTTCAAACTAAGTGATGGTTTTAATAACATTACCTGCTGCGGTCCATCTAGGAGCTAAAGCTGCCCTCTTACAAAGGCCAGTCTCCCCAGTTACACCTGAGAAGATACTTTGCAGACCTGATTGCCATTGTGAGCAACCGCTTCAGGCTCTGTCCTGCTGCGCGGCACCTGGCTGTGTACCTGCTGGACCTCTTCATGGACCGCTATGACATATCCACACAGCAACTGCACGTGGTTGCTCTGTCCTGTTTACTTCTAGCAAGTAAGTATGTGGCACCCAGCTTTAGCTAGACTACTACATTCTACTGCCAAATGCAAGGTGTGTCCTGGTGGGATGGAGCAGGTGGGGGAAACAAAGTAGTTATAAATGATGAGCCGTGCATATTGGTTTGGCATAATTGGTAGAGTATTTCTTTAGACGTGTTTTGATTTCTGTTGGCACCTGATGAAACTGAGGGTGGGAAAAAACAAGCTGTGATTAAAAACAAATGTTTATATTTGTAAACAAATTATTCTAATGTAAACTTTAAGACCTGTGTTGTAGGAACAGAAAGACTGTCTTTCTAGGGGTATCTCAAAATACATACATCCTGTGCTGGAAATGAGAAATTTGCATATCTGTGATTAAGAAATTAAATAAACCACGTGTAGACTGCACTGTATTCTGTTGATTATTCTCTGTAGTTCTAGAGTACTCCAGGTTTTGTAAATGGAAATGTTATTTAACAAGCTATGGCTAGCATAAATCCTGTATTGTCACATATAAAATGTAACATGGATAAAATACATTGGTGAATACACAATACTCTGAAGACAGAATTAATTACAAACACTCATTATAAGCAGTGCTCTTTATATTGACCTCAGCTAGATTCTTGTGGCATGTACCCATCTTTCACCATGTGGGGACCCTTTTTCAATATCCCTGAAAAAATAAGGGTATTGTTTGCTGGGAAACCTGCTGGCACTTGTTCATAGACAAAGTCAGAGAAACTGGTCCTGGAAGCAGAACTAAGTGTTGGTTCAGTATCCGCTGATCTGTTTCTCTGAATCTATTCTCATTTTCTCCAGTAAGGGCTCTAGGCTCTCTTTGCTACAAAACTGGAGTGCAGTGGTATTGGACAGATTTCATCTTTTCACTGCATCCCGTGTCTACCAATACAGCTATTCAGCAGAGCAGTTAAACCAGAAAAGAGTTATTTCAGATTCTTCTGAGGGTAGACTTTGACTAGGTGCCACCAGCCAGTCAGTAATCTTCTCTTGGCAAAGAGTGTTGTGCTGAGTATGAAAACATTGCCTCAGAAACCACTGTAATCCATTTAAGAAAATGGATTGGCTTTGAACTAATGCCAGATTTTCAAATTAAATTCATGTTCTGAAGAGAATTTATTTTTTTTGTTTGAAACAAATCTCTGCCATCGTTCATGGCAAGCTGCAAGTAGAGATTTGAAAGCCTGGAGTACTCACTCTTCTGAGAAGCACTATATGGGTTGGTTGAGAGAGAAGCAAAATGCTGTTTTAAACTTTTGCCCTGTGTGGCTTAAACAAGCAGTTTAATCAGTGGTGTAATAAATCATGACATTGTGATATATCTGATAAGGTTAAAGAAGTAATAGGAGAAATTATTACGTGACTCCTGAAGTTTTTATTTCTGTAATTACTGGAGTATGGGAAACAAAAACTAACCGACTGGCACTGGTATTGGATTAAGTCCTATATAAGTACCTCCATTGTTGAAAAAAGTTCATGTATGTTCTGTCCTGCAAAACTCAAAGAATGTGCATTTACAACCTATCATGTAGCACTAAATAGAGAGTGTAAGATGGAAAGAATTTGCAATGAAATTGAAATAGCACAACCATATGGCAAACTGTATGGAAATGTGACACTTGTTTCTCTTATTAATGGGTTTTCTACATACACAGTTTTGCTTTAGGCTAAAAACATACAGGCCTGACAAGTTGAAAGTCCAAGGGACGTTGCAACAGTGTATGTGGCAGAGGAGGTTTTCAGATGCACGCTGCTGAAATCCACTTGTTTGCCAGATCTCAAGTATAAAACTGCACCTACCATTGCAGGCATTAAAAGCAGCCAGGTTGGCTGGAGCTCTAGCTATGCTCTAATGAGTTTTAGACACAAAAAGGGTGTGTGGGGGTGGGAGAGTGATTAAAGCCAAATGCTCTTGTGGTGTGTGTGCCAAGTCACATCAAAGTGGTATTTCATTGATGATGGGAAACATTATACAATAATTTGGTGACAAAAACTTTCATATGCAGTGTCAGTGATGTCCTAATAGTCTGCTCTTGGCAGCTGGCTTCTGTGTGCCAGCATGGGAAAAACCAGCAGGAAACATGGCACTGCACAATATCCTACACAGTGTTTGACGTTATCTGCTGAAATTTAGCTCATTTTAGTACATACCCCTTTTTGTCTCGGGTGACATAATCCATTTGAGCTTTGAATCTGCAGGAAAGTCTCAAGCTTGTTTGATATAGTAGAATTGAAATATGACCAAGAAGATATTAGCTACAATCCATTTTATAGTTCATTTGTGCTGAACCGTTTTTTTTTTTTCCCTTCTCTTTCTGTTCACCTGAAGGTAAATTTGAAGAAAAGGAAGACAGTGTTCCCAAACTTGAACAGTTGAACAGCCTGGGTTGTATGACTAACATGAATTTGGTACTAACAAAACAGAATTTGCTTCATATGGAGTTGTTGTTGCTAGAAACATTTCAGTGGAATTTGTGCCTCCCTACTGCTGCTCATTTCATCGACTATTATCTTTCTATTGCTGTTCATGAGACTGATCTTCATGATGGCTGGCCAATGGTTTGCTTAGAGAAGACTAAGTTATATATGGCAAAATATGCTGATTACTTTCTGGAAGTATCATTGCAAGGTGAGTTACAGATTTCAAATAATGACTTCTTGGTTGTCTTGACAGACAATGCCAAACTTAAATGAATTTTTTTCTCATTCCTTCTTTCTAGATCATGAATTTTTAAATTATGCCCCTTCTTTAGTTGCTACTGCATGTGTAGCTTCTTCAAGGATTATCTTGCGTCTCTCACCCACGTGGCCTACGCGGCTGCATCACCTGACTGCCTACTCCTGGGACTTCCTGGTGCCGTGTATTGAGCGACTCTTAATGTGAGTTAACACCAGTGGCTTTTTAAAGCCCATTTCTGCATCTGTTGTTATGCTTAATTGCTGCCAATAGTGCAACTACATTTCTTTATAAGTTTCTGTTCCTTTGTTCAAAAAATACTTATGTATTAGGGAACACATAAGTTTGGTACATATTGTTAGGCAGTAACTGTATTGGTCTTTCCAAAAGAGAAAACTTTATCAGACCTAATCTCTTTCCTGATCTTTCAACAAATAAACTTCTGCCTTGCATTTCCACTGAACATCTGGGATGCTTTGAGCATCTTCAATAGCTTGTTTCCAATCTCTAGTCGGCTCCGAGAGCAAAGAGCTATTGAAGAGTACTAAAGGCATAGGAGCTTTTATAGAGAAGACTGTATGCCTTGGAAGTTCAAGGCATGCTTCAAAGAGATGATGGATCAAACCTGCAGATTGAGTGGCCAGTTTGGTGGGAGGAAATGACCAGGAGTTTGTATCTATTTTTGCTGTATCCATTTTTGCATTACTGCTGACATGAGATAAAAATGCCAGTGAATGCCGAGTGAACCTTCCTGGGTTGGCATGTTACACATTCTGCTTTCCCTCTACAGAAATTTGCTCGTACCCAAGTCTAACATAGTTGTGATCAGTCGATGCACAGCTGTATCTGGAAGAACCACGTCAGCCTTAGAAATGTGACATTATCACCCTTGATGGCCTCTGTTGGCTTCATTTATGTGTATAATGAAAGGAGTAGTACCTAAAGCATGCAAGTGCTGTTGCAGAAGTGTTTTCAGTATTGCTCTGGAACAGAGGGAGGGTACCAAAGTTAGGAATGAAATGTGTAGGTGGCATCTGCTTAACCTCAGCATAGAATTGAGAAAGAGAGTGTGTCTAGATACATTTCAGACACTTGTAAATCAAAGGGAATTCAGATGAGCTATACTGGATAGGTTAGAAAAAAGGTGAGAGGAAGAATAAAAAAAGTCTCTAGAACAGGATCCAATATGAATATGCATATGACCTTTAAGTACTGTAATGTAGGTATCGCAAACCTTTCTAGTGTCTTTTCTTTAGAAACCTTATGCTGTGTGTAATTTAAATTAGGTTGAAGCAGCAAGTTCAGGTTCTGATAATTTATCGGGCTACTAAAGTACAGTAGCAAACTTCATTGCACTGTAATTCTAGATCCCGCTCTATTACATGTATTATACTTGGCTTTTATCTGTGTTTATTGCCATACAGTAAAGTGAAATGCTGAAAAGAGAGACTGTACCCTAACCAAATTTTGAAACCTTAGGTAATTGTAAAGGGTAGCTAAAACTAAAGTTTTGGAAGCTGTCAGATACTTGCGTCATTTTTTAGAGTGCTCTTAAACATTAACTCAAAGGAATTTAAATGATTAATATCTATTTTGATGCATTTTGTCTTTTCAATTTGTTTTAGTGCGCATGATAACGACGTGAAGGAAGCAAACAAGCAGAAAGGACAACAGGCTCAGTCTGCCCAGCACGCTGTGTTCCAGCCCCCAGCTCCAAGTGCCCAGCAGGCCAATGCTCAGCAGCACGTACCACAGTACCTGCAGGCTCATCAGTCTTCCCTGCAGTACCACCACCCAGCATCACAGCAGCAAAGCTGCCAGCAGATATTATCATCCACTCACACAGCCTCTTACCCGCTCCAGACTTGCCCTGCTGCCTTACAGACCAGTGCTCAGGCTCGAGGCCACGTCCAGACGGGCGCTGCCATGTCGCTGGCTGTGCCGCTGGAAGTGAAGCCATGTATAAGTGTCTCCTACAACCGGACGTACCAAGTGAATGGACGATACTCCTGTATTACTCCCTGCTTTGAGAGGTGATAAATACAAAATGGTTTTGTGCTTGTTTGTTTGGGGCAGAGAGTTGCCTGGAAAATGGTTTTCGTTTTTTTTGTTAAACCTCAAAGTTTGAGGGCAAAAAAATTAAATAAAAAAAGATGTCTTCCCAGGAAAAAAAGCAACTGGATTGGCAACTGGTACCACAGCTCAAATAACAGCCTGCAAAAAGTTAGCACACACACCATCCTCTGAAAAAGAATCTGTATGCATGGGGATAATGCATTCTTACTCTGACTCTCAGAATATTCTGCTTCTGATGTGTGTCTGTGAAATAGTATTCAAAAGAAAAACAACTGTGGACTAACTACAGACTTTTAATGAAGGAGAAATGCAGTATTACTTTGAAGACATTTATGTCATCCCACCGTACAGTATTAACACTTACTTTATACTTACTGAAACTTAAGAATCCACTGAATGCCAGACCTCTACAGGTACATGGAAATCACAGGAAGAAACAAATCTCATGTGGCTGACTCCATAATCTTGCCCCTCTTTCACGACTTTTGTTGGTTATTTGCTTTAGGGTAATGCACGTGAATTAACTGGTATTTTGGCTAGTTTTTAGGTTTTTGTACCTTACAGGACAGACAATATATTTTTGCCTCTTTTATCTCCCTATCTTTTTTGTGTTTAAGGTAACTCTTTCTACTAACTCAGGGACTTTTCTACTCATTACTCTGTGCTGCTGGTTTGTACACTAATTGGGTATAACTCGGGGAAGGAAGGCAGAGAGGGAAGAGACTAATAGCAAGTGGAGTCAGGGCATCTATGCAGAGTACCAAAGGGATATGTTAGTGTTCACAGAATGTAGGTGTGAACTACTGCCCAGCAGTGTGATAACTGAAGAGAAGGTTTCAACTGAACTTGTACTGTACCAGAACTACTACAGGGCTATGATTTCTCTGTGTACACACACACAAACACATGAATATTATTAACTAACAGAAAGCAACCTTTGGTTGTACTGACAGTATCATCCCTACAGGAAAAGTACACTTAAATGCTGACAGAAATCCAGTTCTGTCATGTTTATAGTGGAGGGAAATTCTCAGGTAATAAAGGGGCAACTTTTTCTTCTACTATTTGGGAGTTCCAGAAGAAGATGTAGAGATTTGCTCTTCCAAGTGGGTGGATCAAAAATATTTTGAAGAGTGAACTGCTTCATCACAAGTAAGGTGCTAATATAACTTTATGGAATTACACTATCTCCTGTGGAGTGGGTAGTCTGAGAGTTTTCATCCACCTCTTGGATGAAAATTATAGTAGTTATTAATGGAGATGGGTTTTGGGATTGTGTGTTTGTTGGGGTTTTTTGGGGGTTTGTTTGTTTGGTTGTTTTTTTTGTTTAAATACAAGATGATATCAGGCTTTCTCCAGTGATAGAATATGGGAGGAAGTGGTATGAATGACAAGATTCTTACTACTTTAAAATATCTTTATAGTATATGGGCTTAAGGTTTTTTTTGGTAGTTTCATTTTTTACCATCTTCTTCCCTGTCTTAGTGGCAGCACTTAAAATTGTGTACCATCAAGTAACACTGAATTATTGTGACTCTTACAGAAACTGTTTTGAAAGCAGGGGCAATTAAATTACATGATCAATATGAATATGAAAGCTTTATCACCATAATGTTCAGAATGGAGGGAGGACAGCTGTGTTCATTCTTTCTGGGGCTAAATTATAACATGCTACAAAATACCTATTTATTGTTGAGGAGAAGAAATCCTGTTTCTCTCGTTTTGTCTTTTAAATCCCAATTTTTGTTGTGGGCTTTTGTAGCATAGATGTGCAAGTCAAGAAGAATAGGAGGACGAATGGAAAAGATGACCCTCTCCCTTTTATCCTAGAGAATCAACTTTGAAATAGGCATAGTGTGGTCAATTACTTATTAAAATGAAAGTTGGTTTGTTTTTTTCCTCTCCTCTCCATCTCTTAATGAATATTTCCCTGTGTCTAAGAGTAGTATTAAGTAGAGACTTTCCACCTCATAAGATGCCATGCTTTTTACTCAGCACTGTTACCCATTTTAGAGGGAAATGGTTTCATTTTGTTGCAATGCTGTATCCAAGTCCAGGTGCTCTAACTACCTCTGATGCTATGAATGTACAGTCTTGTAATAGACCATGACTTGAAATAACAGCAGATGCCTGTAGCAATTTTTTCTGTAAAATCTTCAAATCAGCTAACTTGTCATCTTTTTTTGTGACACAGCAGTATAGGCTCTTCTTTTTTGGGGGTATTAGTAAATTTATCCCATAGGCATTTGGTATATAAAAATTTAACTAATACTTAACACTGGAATTATAATGGGTGGGGGGCTTATTCAGTTAGTTAATACCATGGCTTTACATCTAATAGGGTATTTTTTATTTGACTATTTTAAGACATTAGGTCAATTGTAAAAAGATCCACTACATACTGTTTGTTTTTAATTTATTACTTAGTCTGAGTTTTTTCTGACACTACAGCTGCATCATTACTACAGAGAAAATGTACACTGAACAGTTTCAGTCTATATTATTTAAAAGGGCTTTATCAGTGTACATTAAAAATACACTGTTCTTACTATTAGAACCAAAATGTGTTTTTTATGGCATAAATAAGAATGGTGCTTCTAAATGCAAAATGTCCAAAACAATGGAATCTTTGTGAGTGCTATGCATTCAACTTATTTTTTAAAATAAAACTAGTTTTGAGTAAGAAGGCTCCAGTGTGTATTATGCTTTATGTTTTTTTAAAATATGTAAACTGTCTTGCTCTGTGTAGCTGGCTGAAGCTGTAAGGACTTCTTTCTCTCCCTCCCCCCTTGTTTTCTGTGACATATCATAAGCTTCAGGAACACTCAGACTTCACAATTGAAAAAAAAAAGTAGGAAGGAAATCATGCAGGAAGGAGCTTTAAAACTAACTGCAGCCACAGCATATGCTAAATATTGTACACTTAACAATGAGTCCAGTACACAGCTGTAACAAAGAAATAAAGAACAAAAGAACTCGAATATTGCAAGAGCCAGTGGGTGGAATTAATTTTGTTCTAATACAAAAAAGCAACCATTAATACTGGCAATCTCAGATTTCTAATACTAGAAATAATTTAGGAGACATGGGAACAGCCTCTTGTCAAGAGCTACAAGCACTTGTGTTATTTTCAATAACTGTGAAGGCTCAGTCATGCTGCAGACACTGTAGAATCATATGATATATTCTCACAGATATTTTTGATTGTTTTGGACTTCTGATAACTGCTGATTACTAGAAGTTCTATTTCTTCCTAACACTGTGCACACTTTGTAGCAAGGCTGTGATTATGGCCTGAGTCACAAAAATTAATAAGCTTGCTTAAAATATAATTTGTCTGAAGTTACTCCATTTAGGAATAAACCAGTGATAGTGAAAACCTTTTTTGGAGGACCTAGGGCCAGAGGGAGAGCAAGCTGTACTCCATTCCTGTAAGGAACAAGGGCAATATTCTAATACAATTATTGCATGCATATTACATGGATACTTTGATCTGGAAAGTTTGTCCTCTTAAGGCAGCAAAAGTCAAGTCTGTCTAGACTGTGGCCTTGAAATCTCAAGTCTTTATTTTTTTTTTTCACTGTTATTACAAAATAGGAACTACCCATGACATTTCTGAGTCTCCTAACAACTACAGGGACTGCCAAATACTTTTCAACATTTCAGTAGAAGTCTCAGCTTCAGTTTTGAAATTGCAAGTCTGAAGCTATTTTTGTTTGTACATAACAAGAAAAGCCTTATCTCTGCTTCCCATGACCCAGGTTCATTATTTACTTTAAATGGGAGGATATTTATGGTCTTCCAGAATTGCAAATTTAGCTTAAAATATGAATTTTAAAGTCAACATTTTAGTGACTGACACATCATCAGAAATAAAACCTTTTCCAATGTAATACTGTGGTTAAAATATATATAAGCCAGAAAGTAATGTAGCATATTCCTGCAATAATTTATTAACTCTGCATTCTGAAGGTTCACAGAAAGTCTTGTGAGTAGATAAGGCCTTATCTGAGTAAGTTCAAGTGCCCAGTTGGTCATCCTGTATTAAAAAGTTGTCAACAGCAACTTTTCCAAACACCAAGTAATGCAGCAATAACAAAATACACACTGTTATTTTTAGTCTCCATCTCAGTGATATTTTAGAAGTTAGGGCACAAGAACAGTTGTGAAGCTTACATTAGACTGTTTGCTCTTTCCTGGAATTAAATGTAATGTAAGAAATTTCTATAACTTCAATAAACAAGGCATGCATTCTGACAAAAGAAAGCACTTGCTACTGAACATTGAAAAGAAAAACCCTCCCTTCAGTTTGACCTACAGATTTATTAATGAGACTCCATGCAGAAGAGGACAGATTGTCAATGTGCCTTGTTGTTAACACAATGTCATGAAAGATTTTGCCAAATGGTGTTCTGCTTTACCCTCTCCAACCACTATTAACTATGTTACTTAGAGAAGAGTTCTCTCTTACTTTGTTTTAAGAACACAAAGCTACAGACAGTAGCAAGGCTTTGCTAAGTGCTTCCGTATGCTTGGACAGACAGATTTAGCAGGAGGGCAGATGACACTCCAGACAGCACTGCTGCAGATCTCCTGAGGTGGAGAAATTCTTCAGAGCTTCCAGGCAAAGTGCCGGTATTTAGGAGAGCAGTTCTATGCTTCTGTCCTTGCATCCCATCTCATTATTCACATCTTAGGTCCTGTTCACTGTGCTGCAATAAGGACAATGTCCAAGGACTTGAATATTCCATTCCCTTTTAGCAGAGACTATGAATACCTTGAAGACTATCTGCACTGACAGCTGAAGGAGTAGATGTGCGGCCACACATCCAAAAGACTGCTGAATGGCAAATGGGAAAACTGGATAAGGCCCTGCTGGGCAACGGCTTCTCTAAATAGTAGGGAAGTCCCCTTTAGACTTCTATACCTGAGTTTAGGTTATGTGCTCTAAAGAGATCCTCCCACCACACAGGTGGTTATAAGATTCTTTTGGGAATTTCTTGTAAAGTATCCTAAGACTTAAGAGAACTAGTTGCTAAAAAGTTAGCAAGCATGCAGCACTACACCTGCAAGAGACCATCAAGAACTTTTTCCACTTCCTCGATCAACCAGACTGTGACAACACAAAACTAGCTTGGAAGCACTTCCATTGCCACTTTCTCCTGAAAAAAGCTGCCTGTTTTGTTTGTTTCCATAAGCCATCCCTGTTTATATGTTCCTGTTTATACTTGATGTTAGTACATGCCTTGGTTTTTTATTTTTTTTTAAGAGGAACTCATCCTATCTCCACATTCTTAAATTCTCCCCATTCACAATGCAGTCAGAATTCTGGAGAGGATAAAAAAGTATCAAACTGCTCATAACATATCCCCTTGCAATACAGCCCCATTAAGAGATTCCAAAATAATTTTTCAAGAGTTAGTACAAATGCAATTTTCCCTCCTATATCAACACAAAATGGATAACAGAAATTACGGGTACTTCCATTAGAAAAGTAAAAATGCTATTTAGCTTCCTTACATACTTGCAGTAATATAAAACAGATTTTAAGCAGTGCTTTCTTCTGCAACCTTTTGCAAGTTGTCTCTTTCCTTTGGAAAAAAGGTGCAGGACAACTCTGAATAAATCTAAGTCTTTCATATATTAAAAGAATAATTACAGCAAAAATCACAGCTGTCTCAAATATTACTCTATGTTGAAAATACCGGATTAAAGACAACTTCTGTAAGTATTTAATTTTACCTCACTTCAATTGCAGTGACTGCATTGACAGATGGAAAAAAGTAGTACTGTTTAAAAGAAGATTCTAAGACCAAACTGCAGAGGGATGCAAAATAGTAAGATAAAGAAAAAACTGTATTCTTATTCATCTTGTCATTATTAAAAAAAAAAAAAAAGCAAGGATGATTAAGTAGAACTGAAAGGCTATATATTTAAATCAAAATTAACTAGAACAAATTATCACAGCTTTCAACGAGGGCAAGAGCTTAGCAGGATTTTCAAGAGATTAAGCCCTTACATAGCTAATGAAATCATTCAGGATTTAAGCCAAATACTAATGGAGGTAAGGAAGAAATATCTCTTAATGCAAATTAGTCAGTAGGGTCTATGATGGGATTTCTTGCACCTTCCACTCAGTGAATCTGATTAAATGCAGAAAGCAGAGCACTTTCCTAGACTTGATCCAGTTACTTTTCAATACAATTTTGTGGTATAATAGATGTGAACATTCAGTTCAGCTGAGCACTGCATGTGCTGTATGCTTTCCTAGGCACAGAAATAAAAAAGTGCAAACATTTATTGAATTAAACACTTAGTTCTAAAACAGACATTCCCAAAAGCAAATATTATTTTAAAAACACCTTTAGGAATTGTGATAAAAATTACATTTTACTGCTTCAGCTTCCACAGTCACTACTAGCAAGTTGTCAATTACAGTATTAAATTGTCAGTCACTTGATGATCCTTGTGGATCCCTTCCAACTCAGAATGTTCAGTGAATCTGTGAAATTCACAAATTCTGCTTTTTTTACTGGATGCTAAAATAACTTATTTGAAACCAACATTCCATAGCTCATGGCACATTTAGCACTTTTAATACAGTTCATTACTAAAGCTCTTTTTCCTCCTTTGTTAAACCACAAGTTATTATTTATTCTATTTGGAAACTCTGTTTTATAATTCTTTTAGAAATACATGTTCTTTGAAGAACTATTTCTTTTAGTATCCTATGAACTAGAACAGACAAATTACTTTGATTTGTAATTTCAAAGCCTGACTACAGAGGAAAATTATGTAGGTAAATAATATTATGTGCTCCAAGGCATTAGGAAATAAATGTCTAATTCAAGGTGTATCCAAGTAAAACTTGTAGTACAGTCATATGAAATCCACTACAATTAATGTATTTTTGCTAATATGTCTGTACTATATAAAATCATTTTAATACAGTGTAAAAGATGGTGTTTAAGGTATTAAATCCATTTGATTCATATTATATCACTTGAAATAAAAGGAAATTTTAATTATTTATATCTTCCTCAAAGGATTCTACTTGCTAAGTTCTGTAAAAGGACACCAACACTTGACAAGAAAAACAGTAGTGGACTTTTCCTGTGATAAATTATCTTGGGAAATCCTCCTCTAGTCTCAGAGAAATAGAATAGATACCTTCGAATACTGCAGTTAAATACTGACAATCTAAGGAACCTGTAAAATTAAATGCACTTGGCAGTCTTTTCAACCTACATGATTCTATGGTTCTGTTCTATCATGTTAAGACATCTAGTATTCTGCAATTCACTTTCCATAACTCTAGTCAAATTGAAAAAGTTAAAAGTTATTTAAAACTTATTTCAATAAAAGGACTCTAAAACAGCCTATTAAACATTTTATTGCTAACCAGCCATATTCTATTCATAATTCAATTTTTTCTTCCAACTTCCTACTGTGTATATGCTCAAGATAATCATCAGCTATGGCTGAACATAGAGACTGGAGCTTGAATAGACTAGAATCCAAATATTATGACTGAACTTTCTATTCTTCTTGGAATTCCTTGTGTTGCTCAGACAAACTTAATTTCAGCTCCTCCTTGAGGCCTCCATGCTCTCCTCACCATGAAGGAAATATGCCAGCACCTTTCATTGTAGTCACAAATCAAGGAAGTGCTTCCTTAACAGGTTTTGGGAAAAGACTTTTTGGAATCATGCTACAAAAGTAGGGAGCTGTCTTCATATCTGCTCCAAGACACACAGAGACACCAAGAGTTCTCACAAATACACTGGAGCTGTTATTATAATATGTACTACTGGCCTCTGTAGAATGTCATCACTCTGAAAACCTTATCGCCTTGCTTTTATAACAACAAATAAAAAGCTCCTACAGATTTTTGCAAATACCACAGAAATATTTTATATTTAATTTTGCATTACTTTCAATTGCTCCAGAGGAGCTGAGAACAGAATAACTGATCCAAGCCAGTTCTTTCTCATGAGTGGTCACACAACCTTAAATACATCCTATCAAAAGCAAAGATGATATAACTGTGAACACAAAGCTAAAACTATTTGTTGGCAGATTGAACAAGAAACAACAGTGCTGCTGGTATAGATACCAGAAGTAGTTGCTCATATGCTAGCTTGGATTTAGCCAGTTTTCTTAGATCAAGATGGAGCACAGAGTTGATGTAGTCATATCATTTCCAAAGCCCACAGAAGTCAGACATGATTTTCATATATTATTTTACTTTGAAGTAAGCACTGCTGGATCCAAAATGATGCAGTGCAAATCAAAGACTCAAGAGTCCTAAGCTCAGAGTTCACCTTTTCAAATTGATACAAAAATGCCAACTAGAAAAAAAAACAAAAAACACAGAAGAGCAAAATAACTATTCCAAATTGTAGTTGCAGTATCCTAGAGCAATTTCAGTATCAGTTCAAGGGCTCTTAGTTGTGAACAGTTTCTCATTTCACCACCCCTCTAGCATTCCTTTTCATGGAAAGAGAAGCTGTCTGCTCCACATCAAAGCACCTGGAAAGTTCCCTCTGATGACAGATTTGAACTATCTGGAGAGCAGTAATACAGCACTAGGACAGAACTAGTAATACAGCAGTAACTGAAAACATGGAAACAGAAGTCTTGTAAAGGGGTCTGGAGCTCAGCACAGAGAAAGACAAAAACTTAAAAGTATTATAAAGGCAGAGATGTCAGGTTCTGGTTACACAGGTAAAGCTACAATACCAGTGTTTTTCTGCCACCTACTGATACCTTCCAACTCCCTTTTTACCTGGCAGTTTACTCATAAGATGTTCTATAGATGAATAGGTAACTCAGTTGCTTCTGACACCTGCTCATGAAACTATAAATTTCTTTGGAATTACTAGAATCCTAAAATAAGCATGTGATGAATAGCCCTGCGTACAGCTGCCACTGACAGCACTTGTGGACACATCTGTTTACAAGAAAGGTATAAAATAATTTTGTAATATCTATAATGATAACAACTGCATAATTAGCCAGGAAGGGATTATTTCAAGGTCATTATTATTATTTCAAGGTCACCATGCTACAAAGGGTTTGAAAATTGAGATAACAGATACCTCAAACTATCAGTCTATGTGTCACTTGTTTGTATCAATCATCACAGTTTTTATTTCCATTTATGTTCTCTGCATGATTTGGAAACCCACACTGTTTTTTCTGCCTCATCTGCAGCTATCAAGAAAAGCATAAACATTGGCAGGAAACTATAAAAAATCTCCATTAAAATGGACCTCTAGCTCAAAAACTAATAACTCTCAGAATATACCCATCCTTTGCATGAAAGAGTTTAAAACCCATTAATTTCATAGCTAATCTTGCCATAAAGACAGAGCACTATGAAAGTATTTATTACCAAAAAAAATAATCCCTAATTTATTAGTTCAATGAATGGGAAAGCTTCAGAAAGAGTAGCAAGAAACATTTACAAGAAAACTTGCATTCTAGAGACAGAGTGAAGAAGAAAGTCAATTTAACTTCATAAACACAGAGTGCCATCAACAGACTATCAGCTCTGCTCAAGAAGAACATATCTAGTATAGGATCCTGAGCCAGCAGATATGGGCACACCACAAAAGAGTCCAGGAAGCTGACTCGTGATAAATTTAAACTGGAGTATACGATAGAAATAAAGCATTGTGATATCTAAGTATTAGGACAGCTCTTCTAGGGGTGTGATAGATATTTCCTCATGATATCCAATTTTTGAAACAACTAATTGAAAGAGGAGCTATAAGACTTTTTAATGAAGGAAAAGATAGAAGTTCAGTTGGCTTCTTGAAAAAAAAATTCCAGCATTTCAACAGCAAAAGTATGTCACAGGATGTCAGGTTCCTTTGTAAATTTCTAAATGTAGCTGAAGAGTTCACACTTTAGAGAATCCAGAATTTTTCCCAAACCAGAAACATTAGAAAGGAATAATGTCCATACCGCTGTAGTGCCACTGCCTTTGCTGACTCTTGCTCTGCCTCAGAGCTCCATCTCATGATAAATTGTGGTAGCTCAGTGTGAGGGTTCACAAAGTTTCATAGAACAGACAATCCCATCAATCAAGAATGTGAAGTATTGCAGTCTACAAAATTCAGCATGCTAGATGCAGTATCTAATCAAAATGTTTGGTTTCAATTACATTTCAAAGTTTTTACCCAGAGCTTCCCTTTGCAAACATTTGAGAGAAAAATTGTGAATTTTGTTCAAAGGACCATAGCATCTCACTGTTTATCTAATACCTATAAGTAAAATTTTTCAAGCTATAATAAAATTCTTATTGGATTTTTTGTCATATAATTGATACTGTTAATATATCTAATATGCTTCTAATTATAGTAAATCCAAATGTGTTGAAAGTATTGATAGGTCTAACTTGGCATTTAGGTTGATAATCAACAAAATTCTCTGCTACATAAACATATAAAAGAACAGAAAAGATTGATTCAGAAAATAAAAAAAAATCACAGAAAAATGTAACACCACTTATCAAATATAAGTTTAAAACACAGACTGTATCTGAAACACCAAATTCCTGGAATACTGTATGTTGTATTTCCCTATAAACAGAAGTTTTACTACTGCAACAGCTGGAAGCATTTACACTTTTTAATAGCTTCTTCAGTAACAAAGTTAAATTCTTCTTGCAGCTGCTCAAAAGTATTTTGGAATGGTTTGTTCCCTGGATCCTGCATACTGTGAAAGAATGTAAGGGCACAGCTGGAGGGTTTTACAAATTGCCTCAATTTCAAAATAACTTTTTTCTTAATTAACCTTTACAGACTTTACACAAACTTCAAGACTTCTGATATTTTTCTGACTAGCACCAGTAGCATAAGTATATGCTAGTACGTGGCTTATCTGAGCCAAAATTATTTATCAGGTCTAATTGCAATATCTTTTAGTTGCAAACAAGTTCACACTTTTTTTTCTGAAGTGAATATTTGAAAAGTAGAAAAATAGGTGTACTTTTAAATTGGACATAAATATTTTTCTGCATTTCAAAATTTTTTAAAATGTCCTTTTCTAAGAAGCAGTGTTGCAAATTAAAGATGTTTCTTACAAAATAATTTCATTTGTTTTTTCTCTTTTCATTGAATTAGCAGATATTACTGATAGTAACCTGATAGTGACGAGATGCATCAGACACAGGCAGCACAAGCAGGTGAGCTGCACAGGACACACATAAATCCAGCACAGCCCTCACACATCAGAAGTGAGGCCTGAGCTCTCCAGGGTTAATCTGAGCTCGTGCAATAAACCCACTGTGTTCAGAACATCCCAGAGCTACTGAGTGCTCACAGGACATCTGGGTGTCCTGGAGAGGACAGGACCTTTACCCCAGGCACACAAGTGACCTTTCCGCAAGTGCAGCAGAAGATCCAGCTTCCTCTGTTTGGCTGTTCTGGTATGAGACCTAAACTCAGGCAACAGTTCTGCTTTGGGGTTTTAAATAACTGTGATAACCACTTCAGTTTGTTCCCATGCTTTGCTTTTATCTACTGGACTTTTTAAAAACATAACAAGCCTTAACTTGGTCCTTGTTATTTGTAATCTTGAAGCCAAAGAACTTGAATGAAAAATACTAAGAGTATCTACAATTACCCTGTCCCCTAATACAGTACAGACAATATTTCCTTCTAAAAAAACATGTAAAGAGGGACTATCAAATCTGCTAAACATTACCATAATCAATTCCATCATATATGAATACCCTCATACACAAATACTTAGCATATTTGGGATCAAACTCAACTGCTTTAGCCCATTTGACAAATCTGTCTGTGACTGAGCCATCAAATTCCAGTAGCTATTTCTGCATTGATATTTCTTGGCACAATAAGATAAAACCATCTATCATTAATTGCAGAACTTTTAAAGGAACAAATATTTATGGCAACAGAAATTCCCTATAATTTAGGCAATTTTTAGAACACATTTCAAATTCTGACAGATTAATCAGGTTATCTGGTGTAACATTTTAGCTATTTTAAAAAATCAACTAGGAAGCACTAAGAAACCCTAACCCAACTTGCAAACATTTCCCACAGATCTGAACATGAAATTCTAACAGATGAGAATGTTGATAAAACTTAAAAATATGCAATTCATTACCACCTGCATCAAGCAGAATTTATCAGCTGTGAAACAGGAGCTACAGGAAAGCACTTCCTCCATCAGGTGCCAGTGATAAAGCATGCATGAGTTTGCCTGACATCAGAGCATGTTGTGTCTTCTTCATCTTGAAAGAAAGGTACATCTAAATCAAAATTTGTTGACAAATAGAAAAAGCCATTCAATAAGATTGTGTGTGTATATATATATACACACACACAGATTTTATATATTTGAAAAGTCATCCTCTCTGCCCCTCCAAATAAAGTGAAACTTCCACTTGATTTTAATGGACCATAGAAACTATGTGGCTTTCAAAGAAAATTTACACTTTGCTGCCTCACAGCCATAGCAACTCCACCTGCATTCTGACATCTGAATTGCTGATGAGCTTGTATTTCCCTGAAGGAGGATGCTTTCTTGAATTTACAGTTAATGGAGGAAAAAAAAATGAATTCTCTAAAAACTTTAGTAAACATGCTCCACAAACAAATACTTGACAAAACAGTTAGAGGTCAATATTGACAGCCTGTCAGATCAGAGTTCAAAGAGGATTCTTTTTGGTGAGGAAATATCATATTCCTTGGTGTCTCCTTTCAGGATAAGGACATGGTGTTCAGAACCCAGCCCACACCTCATCTGTTTTTTTTTGAGCTGTCACTTACTGTAGCTGTACAGAACTTACTACAGAAAGGGTACAGTCAGGGAACTTGGGCACTTTTAGTACAAAGCATGCTACTTTCACTTCAAATTATTTTACAAACTGTAAAAAAAGTAAACTGGCCCACCTTGACTGGTGTAATTTTAAAACCACCTGAGCACCCCACAACCTTCCCTATGGCTGTTCCAGTAACACTTCATCAGTTAATGAAGTGCCACTCAGCCATTTCAGTACAAAAGAGCAAAAAGATGTACCTACAAAAGCATTAGCTGCTTTTATTCAGGCATTAGTCATTTGACATCTAAATTATTTTCAAAGTGACTATGAAGAACAGTTATACTACCCCCCCATTTTTTAAGTAACAATGACTTTTTAATGGCTACAAATGCAAATTTCCATGACTGAGTCGTGAAGAGATCTGCACCATTATGTATGAGTACCTCCTTCCAGCAGCAGATTTTTCTCAGCAATTATTTTAGATCAATTTCAGGTAAGTGGGAAGAAAAGTACTCAAATTTCAAATTATTAAAAATAATGAGCTGTGGATTCCTTGATCCTGGAAGTGTTCAAGGCCAGGTTAGATGGAACTCTGAATAACATGATCTAGTGGAAGGTGTTCCTGTGCATGCAGGGGCTTTGGAACTACATGATCTTTAAGGTCCCTTAAAACCCAAACCAATCTATGACTCTGTTATTATATGATTCAGACTTACTGCTGATTTCACAGAAAATGCTTCTGTGCAATAACAATTTATCCCATCTGATGGCAGTTATATTAAGATCAAATTTTTATCCAAATTTTCATATGTTTAATATATGATTACTGATACTATACATGACAATTCTTCCTGAACTATTATCCAATACTAACACATTAGCAGTCTTAAAAGATGTTTAATTAAATTTATCAACTAGGTTTGTATTTAAGTGATTTTTAAAGTAAGATTTACATCAGCTGAATCATCATATTCTGTCAGTCATTGATACAATCTCTTATATTTTCAGTTCCTGAGGGTTGGTGTCAACCCTCCTACAAGCAATAGTATTTCTCTGAACCTTATTATATCAGGACCATGCAAAGCAGAGATATTCACAGTGCAAGTAAATTAGATAACTGTATTTTAGGATTAAGATCAATTTGGTACCCAAATGCTAAGTATCTGATATTGATCAGATAGCACTTTAAAAACTAACTAAGGAAGACAGTGATGTGCTGAAGACATGCTTACAATTTTAAAATATTTTTATAAAAGACTTGTAGAATTTCCAGTTTATTTGTGTTCTGGCATGTGGTTTACAATCCACAGGAGCTAGAGAAGAAACAGGAGGAAGAGATTTAGTCAGAAAACAGAAACAAATCACCACAAGATGAATGAACAATGTCTGAGCAGAGGGGAAGAATGTAAACTGAAAACTGCAGAAGACTGAATTTAGCAGTGGTCCCAGCTTTCAGGTAGGATACCTGGCAGGGAGATGTGCCTAACCTGACCTGGGTAAAAAAGGTCCAGTTGCTGTAGCAGGCACTGTCATCCTGGACTTGCTCCAAGAGCAGGGGATTGTGAAGAGAGGTTGTTTGTGAACATACACTTGGAGAAACTTAAACGGGGTCACAGGCAGCTCCAGCAGGACCACGCCATCAGGTTGTCTTAGAAAGTTTCAGAACTTCCTCCAGCTACTAACACTATACAAGCAAGCAACCATTTGTATACTTATTTTCTCCTCATAATATGTTTAATAATACAACTAAATACATATACAAGTTTCCTTACTGATCTCGGTAAAATAAATACTTACATGTCCTACGGAAGACTTGTTCTACCAGATGCTCCATTCAGAGTGGTACCATTAAGTCTAGATCAAGGTACAGAACTGTCACTCTAAATGCACATCATGCATGCTAGACCAGATTTTCCAGTTAACAGCAGTGCCATTTGTTTTATGACACAGTGTAAACAGCAGAGAGGCTAAAAAAAGAAAAAAGTAATGGGTCAGATTACAGGTCTGTCTAGGTATTATTCAATCTCCGATGAAGACAATACAATGCATCTGCAGAACAAGTAAATGATACTTTAAGTACTCTTTCAACTTTAGATAGTCTGTATTTTACATACTGCTGTACCGATATTGTTCAGGTAGGGGCAAAGTTGAGGCTGAGGTGATGGGGATGGCCGAGACAGCAGCACGGATTCCTCATTTAGGGCAGTGGAAGTATTTACAGAGGTTTGGGAGCATCCAAATCATCTGCAGTTAGTGATACTGCTGCTGAGAGAATGAGAAAACTACATTCCAAAACTTCTACCTTAAACCATGAGAAATGTCACCAAGTTCAGTGGGACTATTCAATACAAGCACATAAAAATAAAATTAACACATTCCTAACTGACTTGTTAATAGCAGGAAAATAGCAGGTTCTGATTTACAAGCCATTCCATTTGTCGTCCACCAACATCCTCAGCGTCTCCAGCAAGCTGTGGAAAACAAACCAGACAAACATGCAGCGGAGCACAAACGGCTATTTTGTGTATTTTTTCCCCACACGCTGACTCCTTGCCCGGCGTGCCCCGTTTGCACAGGCGCGGCTCGAGGGGCCGAACCAAAGGAACGACTTCATTTAACCTGCGGTGCTTCGGGCTCTCACCGCGTGCTCCCAGCCATCAGAGCAAAGCCATTTCGGGGAAAGGCTGTAAAGAACCTACCGCATTCAAGCCAATATTTAACACTTACCGCATCAGAAGTGTTGGGTAGTGTCCCACTGGAGTGCTGAACACAGAACACAGATGTTGTTCGGTGGGCTGTTTTAACTTTCTCCTGAAAGTCAAGGTCACCTTTCCAAGATCTTTGGTTTACAGGCACGGCTCAGCCATGATTACTTTTTCTTCCTTTAATCTAACAATACAATCAAATTGCCTACAAGCATCCCTAAAAAATGCACAAATATTTATTTGTAACAAGTCAAAGCCAAATCACTTGATGCTAGTTTTCCCTTTTCAAAAAGGACTCTGCTCTCACCTACAATAATGCAAATCCACACATTCAAAACCAAGAGTTATTACTAATCTATACCAGCATTATTAAGAAAACATTGTCTCTTGTCCTTTACAATTTCTACTCACATCCCAAAGACTCAGATTAAAATTAATTTCAATGAATGATTAAATTAAAAATATAAATGCTGATGTTCAGTAATTATGCATGAAATAAAAATAGTTAAATGCTAAAAGAAATATGCAAAAATGAAGAGGCATGATCTATTAGTTTGTACTGAGCACCAAGAGGACTCATCCAATATGGAAAGCATCACAAGCAGTATATGGAAAGGGGATCTGTTAAGTTCCATACATGAGGCACCTAAAAATTGCTACCCCAAAGCACTTACTCAAGTCTGAAGGAAGTCTTTGAGGAAAAATGGTATCAGAGAGCTAAGAAAAACACAGTCGAAAAAAGATATTCTTAGAGTATTCAATGTACTTGCTCCATGAGCCGTGTTAAAGGATACCGTATCAAGCAGAAATAAAAACGTATTAACAAACAAATTCTGACGACCAACATTACAACAGCTGTTTTCCTGTAAACCACGGTTTAACTTTTCACAACGCGCTTCGGGTACTGACAACCATCCCGGCCGCCTCCCACAGACACCAGCTCAGAGCGGTGTGCAGGTGTACACGGCAGTAACAAACTTCACGAACTTTTAAAACAAAACCGAATCGGTTAAAGCCAGATGATAAGCTGGTTTTCAGAAGGGCACCGCTCGTCACTCCCGCCGCAGTGCGAAGCCCCAGCCGCAGGACGAGCCCCACAGCGCTCCCGGGGCCGGGGCCCGCCCCGCGCACGCGCGCAGCCGCCGCCGCCCCTCGCCCCATTGGCCGCGCGCCCCGCGCCCCGCCCCGCCCCGCCGCGCAGGCGCAGTCGCGGCCCTTTCGGGAAGGTTCTGTGTCGCGCCAGCCTTTCCTGCCTCCGCCAGGGAAATCCTGTCCGGGTACGGGCCGCCCGCAGCCCCGCTCCTCTCCGCCCCGCCCCGCCGCCGCACGGGCTCTTCCCTCTCACCGTCTGCAGCCCGCGCCCTTCCCCTCACAGCCCGCCCGCCTGCCCGCCCCCCGCAGCAGGGCCGCGACCTTCCCCCGCCCCGGTGTCTTGTTCGTCCCTGCCCCGAGCTCGCCGCTGTCGAGCCCTGGGCCGGCCCCGCAGCCGGTGCTGCCCCGGGGACACGCGGCTGTGAGGGGCAGCCTCAGCAGAGTCATCCGCGGAGCGGGGCCATGGGGGCCGCTCCCCTCGCCCTCCCCAGCCCGGACCCCCAGGGTCGGCGGGCGCCCGGCGTCCAGCGGGATCGGACCCGTCTAGGTTAGGGGGGAGCAGGTGATGGTTCGTCATTGCTGAGTGCCGGCCTCGCCTCTTGCAGCTGCCTGGAGGTTCTCGTTGAGCCGGGTTCTAACTGGGAGCGCAAGGGCGGAATAGTCGGCTCCGAGCCGCAGGAGTGGGACAGAAGGGGCTGCCAGGAAGATCTTCGTGCCGGCAGCGCTGCAGCCAGAGTTACAGAGAAACCTGCCGCCTCTCCTCTCTCTTTGTTGTGATCACCTGGAGAGGAGAGGTGAGTGTCTTTCCCGCTTGTCGTGCTACTGTAGCGGTGGAGAAATAGGCTAGCTTGCAGAGGTGCAGACCTTGTTCAGGACAGCTTCAAGCCCCAGCTGGCTGCTTGGTTTGTTTTATTTGAGACTCAGCCCTATGCAAAGGCCCACTGATGGAGAAAGAGATTAGCACCGTGTTAACCGCGCGGTTCTCTCTCCTTTGCTGCAGTGCCCACTTTCACCGCTGCCTCCTGCTCTGCCTGCTCCTGCTTTCAGCATGGTAAAGAAGAATACTATCCCTGATGGGTAAGTATCCCTCACACTAAGCAAGAGGCAGGAGCGGGCATCCCACAGAGAGGGGCACTGACTGCCCCGGGCGGTTTCTTGCCTCAAGCATCTTCACCACCTACAGACAGGTTAAGGTAGGTATCTTCTCCAAGACAGGAACAGCCCAGCCATTCATTCCCCAGGTGAGTATAATGCCCCAACCTGTCTGTGAACACTTCTCCTTCATTGGCCACGCACAGTTCCTTCTTCCTAATCTTCTGACCCCCAAGTGTATGTTTACTGGGGAAATGGGAGAGTAGTCCATGCTCCTGGCTAGGAATCGTGGAAGAGTTAAGATGGGAGCAAGTGGTTGCATGCACAAGATTAAAGAATATTTTTGTGAATTCAGATCCAGAAACATGCCATGGTTTGTTTCTAACAAGAGGATGACAGAAATGTATCAGCAAAAATAATCCCAGATTATTCCAAATGCACTATACAGGCATTGTGATGACTTGATTGGGAGTGCATATGTGGATCACAGAATGACGTTATTTAAAACAGATACAGTTCTGTTCTTCAGCTCTAAATAAAGCACAACAAAAGAAGTCCAAGTTGAGAGTTTTAACCCATGTGTTCTTGATTACAGCAATACAAACTTTTTGGATAGGAGGGTGTGCTGAGATATGAAGGCACTCTGTAATGGGGCAATAATTTGCCCTGTTTATACATTATTTGAGGAAATAATTACATTATGCTGGTTTCAAGGGGAGTGTTAAGTAGATTTATTAAGAGCATTCTTAGGAGGATCAATAAGATACAAAAAACAGTAAATAGAAACAAAACCCAGTAAATAGAAATGAAATATGAACAGAATTTAAGAAATAAAGAAGCTGAAGTGTTTTCCATGACTGAAACTCAGGGATTAAAATTAAAATAAACTTTAAAAAAAACTGTTTAAACATGTCTTTCTTTGAAAACGTCTATGAAATTTCAGTTACATGTTGGATAAAAGTGAGCTAAAGCAGGTTAGTTTTTTAAGCAGTGATTCAGAAATTGGAAAGCAATTAATTGTCCTTGTTTTCTTCATCCTTGGAAATTGCTACTAAAACTTTGAGAATAATTTCTCCATTCTTATCCCTCCTTGCATTTAACTAGAGAAGCTTTCAGGTTACATAGATTTCTTAAGTATGGAAGAATCAGTGGACTGTACTTTTGACTTGTACAATTGGAAACTAATGTCTTTCAGGGAGAGAAACTGCTACTGTCAAGTATTTGATTATAAAGTTAGTATTACTTTCTGACAAAATCCCTGATATTTTCAACTTCTCCATATAGTTTTTTACTGCTAAGAATTTAAGCTAGACATCCACAGTAACAGGGGTTTGGCAGTAAAGAGGTTGAAGGCCTTGCCAGCCCCTCAGTCTCCTGCAGCAGGGTATGGATGTCACCCTTGTGCTAGCACTGCATGTTGTTCTTCACTATCAGTTCAGTAAGCCAGGCAGACATAGAAGTAGAGCCTGGAAGGACTTGAGGAAACTAATTTGAGTCTAGGTGATCATCCATATGCAAGTTACTGGTCTCACAAATGGGTGTTGGCAGAAGTGAGATTGTGGTACCCTGGAACATAAGGACAAGTGCAGACTGTGGAAGCACAACCTCAATCTTCATGTTGTCATAGCAATACTCTAACTCTTTTGGTTTAATGGTACTGCAAGAGATAAGGAAAGTGACACTACATAGTTTTGTCTTTTGTCTTCTGTTAGTGCCTCAATTCTTAACACTTTTAATCCAAATTTGATTATGCTAATTAAAGTGATACAATAAATTGGGGGTTTTGGTTAAGGTAGTAAATAGGAATAGTGCAGCTAAACAAGAAGTGGTGAACCTTTTTTAGGACAGGGGTAATGACTTTAAAGTTGAACAGGTCTACATCAGATGTAAGGAAGAAATTTTTCACTATAAGGATGGTGATGCACACGAATGGGTTGCCCAGAGAAATTCTGGGTGTCTTTCCTTGCAAGTGCTTTCAAGGCTGGTTGGATGGGTCTTCGAGCAATCTGCTCTAGTGGAAGATGTCCCTCCCTGTTACAGGAGAGTTGGAACTAGATGATGTTTAAGGCTTATTCTAACCCAAGCCATTCTATGATAAAGAAAATTTAAATTTTTCTTTTTTACCAGTAATGTCTTGGTGCAGAGATATGGTGTAGTGTCCGTTGCAGTCTCAAACCTACAAAATAGTGCTGGTGAAGTAATTTTGTAGCAAAATTGAGACATCAGTGTAAAAGAGGGGTTCAAGTGACCCTTTGCACTGCAGTTTCCACATGGAGTCAAGTTCTGGTTCTTCAGTGTCTGAAATGGTTTCAGTAGTTGTACACTGATGTTTTAGTGGAGAATCAGACAGTCCAAACTGTGTAACAAGTCAAAAAATGCTATGATGTTTTTACAAATGTACACACATCTGTGCTTCAGCATCCAAAATCCTGCCGTGTGTATAATTACGTAAACTCCAGTTCAGTTCTGAAGAGCATCTGCAGAAATGTCACCTTCTGGCAAGTTTCCCTTGAATAGTGTAAAAAGTACTGAATGGGGTGTTTTTGTTGGAAGGGCAAAGCTGAATTATTTTTGCCTATGCACTATAAACATACTTCTTTAACTGAATTTTTCCTGTCCAAACTTAAAGCATCAGCATTTTTGTTAAGACAGGAATTAAATACTGTGGCATAATGAATTGTGCATGTTCAACAGTGAGTGGGAGAGAAGGATGGTATTTTCCTTGTGTTTCCTACCATCAATTTTGAATCTGGTGTCTATAGAGGTACGGAAATCACTTGGAAAATCAGGCTGCATTTATATCATGCAGTATCAGTAGCCAAAAAAAGGACAAGAGGTTACAAGTAGTATTTTCTAAATAGTCTTGCTAGAGGTGACAGTAATTGTTAAAGTAAATCTTACTATGAATCAGTTCTAAACCAGAAAATTTTACTGGAAATTAAAGCTTCTGTATGACCTTAGCAATGTTAATGTTAAAATAAATTATGAAAAAAACCCACATATTTTCCACAACTGACTCTATTAAAACTTTAAAACCAAAGCAGATAAAATGTGCAGCTGAGTGTAATCCAGAATCAGTTTCTTGATGTCCAGCCTGGTTTTCACTCAAGCCTCTGTAGCTCTTAGACAGTGGTACAGGGATGATGATGGTGCCAAATCTTGTGATAACACCTCTGAGTCCTGCCTTTCTTCCTTGCTCTCACGTTCAAGCAGGATGCAAATTACATGTCACAAGTCTCATTCATACTTGCTGAAATGCTTAGTTGAGTCTTTGCACCTCTAATTCCTGTTTATGTGACCACCTGCAGCTCATCTTTGATCATTCTGCTTTTATCTATACTTATTCTGTAGTCTGACTTTCTTTAGTCCACTACTTTTAATTCCCAACCAGGTTCCTTTACTGAGAACAGAACAAATGTGAATTTATTTCCTTAGCGAATTTTTGGTTGATTTCAATCTGCTAGTTTTATTTTTAGTTCTGCAGCAGTGTGCTGAAATTTCCTTTTAAAATATCATTTTAAAGATAACATGGAACACATATCCTTTGTATTTTTGATGAAAAGCGCCTTCTGTTAATTTTCTACCATAGAGCTGTCAGCAGCTTTTGAGTTTCTTGCTGATTGTGCAGATTTTCCTTTTCTGGGAGGATTTAAATGGCTTTAGATACAAGAGAATAAAACCCCAAGTTTATTAAGGTCTGACAACAAATTGGATAATCCTGGGGTATTGTTCTGTAAATCCCCTAATATGAAAAAAAAAATCAGAATTTTTACAAAGCCTTTTTTACATTGTTATTTAAAAATAAGATTTTAAAGCCCTTTTTTGATACTTTCTTTTTGACTTCTAAATGCTCCTCTCTATAATAATTATGGTTTATTTCCACTCATAGGTTTCCAAGAGAAAGCAGGTTAAAACAGGACTGAATTTCTGATCTTAATTGATTAATGTACAATTTATATCTCTTAAGTCGGAGTAAATGGAATATAGTCTCGGATTTTTGTTTTCATACTTCACAGCAAGCATAAAACTATCAGACTCCTAAGTTTACAAGCTTGAAAATTCATTTAAGAAGACTTATCCTGCAAAAAATTCAGAATTTAAAAAAAGATTTTATTTGAAATAGCTTTCAATGATCTCATCTCTAGTTTACCCTTACACTTTCTCTCCTTGTATCCGTCTTCTACAGACCAGCTGTTTGCAATAGCCTTCCTATGGATACGATGTTATTACTTTTTGTTGCTTCATTTGTTGTCCATTAAATGAAGCACCTGTATGTCTGCACTGTGAGCCTTGATGTGTTCTTTGCCTCATGATGAAGATTACAGAGAGAAGTTATTGCTAAAGACACGGCTGTAGACATTGTTACGTGGCTGGTTAATATCAAATACACTGCGGTCACCCTGCTTTGTGTTTCCCTTGTCACTTCCAAGCATCTCTGAATGGTGACGTTATTTAGATACTATGACAAACATAATTACAGATACTTCATTGAGAATTTCTCCAGCCGACTTCTAGTTTTCTTATGGTCCGATATGGGAATTGTGAACAAAGTACTCAGTGGTTGAATATTTTAAAATTAAATATTCGGTTTATTTCATTAAATGGTGTAGTTTTATGGACATCAGAAAGGAAATCTAGAAGCTGTTGGATGCTCCCTTCAAAGGGAGAGATTAATTTAAGCATTAATTCAGAAAATTGCAAGGGAATGGACACCAGTGTTAAAGAATCTAGTGGTAATGTTTTGTATTTTAATAGTTGAGGTATTAGCCAAAAATGCAAAAAGCCTGTGTAGATTTTAAGTCATCCAGCTGCACCTTGCTAGGTTATAGAAATAATTTGCACTTGCAGAAGAAGAAGAAATAATAGTTCTAGGTTTAGTAAGTTACCTCTTTGAAGGTAAAATTGATCTGCTGATTAACTTACTTTCCTCTTCAGATAATGCTTTTAATCTTTTTTTAAAAATTGAAATCTCTGAAATATTAGATATTATATATGGGGAGCTTTTTCGGCACATTGTAGAACTTGTGCATACTAGGTCTGTGGTTTTGGAATTACAGGTGTTTTGAGTGTTGTAACAAATCTTATTGGTGATTTGTGGTAGATTTTGGTGTGATGGAATATCCTCTGTATTTTCCAAAATGGTGAGAGAAAGTTGAATGAAGAGTGTTTCTTTGAAAAAGGAGCATATTACCAAGGAAACATTTTTGGAAAATAGCGATGATTTGTATTGTTAATGAAAGTAAACTTTGCATTTCATTGTCAATTAAATGATTGATGTGTGCCTATGGCAACTTTTTTAAGGTGTTTGATTCAGTCACGTTGAAAAATGTCCACCATCTACAACAATACATTTTTACTTGTTGAACCTTACACATCTGCTTTGCTTTATGTTGGTGCTACTTGTTTGTAAATATTATCCTGCTATTTTGAGGAGAGGAATTTCTTGGAAGTTGAAGAAGAAGGAGAAGGACTCTTTTCAGGTGTCCTGGTGATACTTTGAAACTGCTTCGTGGAATAATTGCAAATTTGGGGACCTAATTGTACTTTATGATAACAGCAATTTTTATGTGCTTCGTGCTGCAGGTGTCTTCTGTTGAATCATGCAACTAGGAAAAATTTAAAAATTAATATTTCTTTCCTTGCAGATGGCGGAGTTTGACACCTGTTGGACAGCCCATACCAGGAACGAGATTTATTGCATTCAAAGTACCTTTAAAAGGGGTATGTGTAAAAGTAACTGCAAATTGGCTGTATTAGATGAATTGCAAAAGTAATCAAGAATAGCATGACTATACATGCAAATTTCAAGCAAGTTTTTTAAAAAGTAATTTATTCAGATTTAAGCCTTTCAACCATCTGGCTTTTTAAAATGATATTCTATATTTTTTCTTATTTTTCTTTATTTCTGATGTTACTCTTTTTGTTTATCTTTTAGAAATAATCAAGCTTCTAAATCAATCAGCATCCTTCATTTGATCACTATTAAGTGGCCTAAATTAATAATCTTAGTTAATATCTTTTCATGGCTGTTTTAAGAAAATCATATGGAAGAGTTTATGATATGATTAACAGTCTAGGCAATATAAGCCAAAGTATAGCTTTATGGAAATGAAGCACTCATTGAAAGATACCAGCCACTGCAGAACTTTTAAAATTATACATCCATACTGGCAATTTCATAAGTGAGAAGCTTCAGTGATCTGGTGGGATATATTATAGCTAAAAAAGAAGTCTTCATAGATTTCTTCTATTTTACTAATTAATTTTAAAAGTACTTTTATTAGTATTTCCTTTAGAGTCTTGCTAACATAAGTGCCACCACCCTAAGCTATTAAATACACTGAGTTAAATCTTCAAGTTCTTCTTTTCTAAAACATGTGGAGGTTGTCATGTTGAGACTGTTCAGTTCCTTAGTGCTTAGGCCTTTTTGGAAGCATAGGGCAAATTAGTGTTAATTTATACAGAAGGGCAAATAGGACAAGTGCTGCATAAATTGACTTCTATAAGTCCTTGCTTTAGATAGAGAGAAAATAAAAGTTTCTATGCACTTTTAAAGAAACTACAGTGGTCTGACATAACTCTAGCAGTTACAGGGAAATGTTCTGTCTAAGGTTTTGTTTTCAGATTGCTCTCTAGTATTCATACACAAAAATTTTGATTCTTCGGGTATATTACTACCCATTATGTTTTCAGTCACTATTCAGTTCAATTTTATTAGGAATGATCAAAGGGAAATGCAGGATTTGCTTCCTGCAGCTGCTTTTACAGCTTTAGGGTGATGGTTTGGTTCCTTGGACACAAGGATCTCATACTTAGCATATCATGTTCTCCAAGATGTGGATGGATTGTACAGCAGTCACGTGATTTCCCACCAAGACTGCCAGTCAACAAATCAAGCTGTGACGTAAAATCCAGTAGAGTTACAATTGGCTTCTTTGCTCCTGTCACAAGGACCACTCTACATCAGCACGTTACTCATTTCTTGTCCTGCTGATCTCACTGGGCCATAGATCTCTGTTCTGGGAAGCTGTCTTGGCCAGACATAAAGTCTGGTACCCAGGGATGCAAAATCTGTAACATTTCTGTCCCTTCAGTTTGTTCGGTCTCAGCTGTGCAAGACAGGGAAATTACAAGTCTGCCAGAGACTGTGTGCTTGAAGGTCATGGAGTATGTGGCAGAACACACATAAAATGTGTAACTGGCTAGCCTGTGAGGTCTTTGCAGAGGTGGTCAGTAAATGTGTCTGAAAATGCTGTAGTTCCGATTGGTTATAGTTTGTCATAAGTCCTATCATTTATTAAATTGGTGAAACAGACCTCTTAAATATGCAGCACTTTGTTTCTTTGCTGTGTATTAGGAACTTGATTGGTGATTTCTCCCAAAGGGAGACAAAATATTTTCAGTATTTGAAGGTACAGGGTTGTTCTAAAAGATATATCATTAGTAAAGATCATGTGTTTACTTGGAAGGATTTTCTGTCTTTCCTTTCACATCACCATTATAATGCTAACAGGAACATTGTAGTGCAGTAAGAATTGGGCAAGTTCTTTCCCATGCCATTAGGAAGATTTTTAGAATTGTTTCAGATTTCTCATGTTCTCAAAGCCCTATTAAACACCTAAACTACTGAATATTCAGCAGGAGTTTTTCAGAAAATTCCAGCAAGCCTTTCAAAACATAGTGTTTCATAAAACATATAACTGTCTACTCAATCAATATGTTTGGAGATACCTTATTTCTGTAAATTACATTCCTCCTCGGTTTCTGTCATGTCATATAGTAAAAATTCTTTAATATTCTACCATAGACCTTTTGCAGATTCACCTTTGTCACCTCAAAGGTGTTAAGTTCAGTTTCAGATTGTACTGAATCACTGCTGAGTAACAGTGACATAACAGGCTCATGTTTGTTTTGTTAAAATTTTTGCAAATCCACTTTTCTCAGCAATGCACTGCTGTGTGAAATGCATAGGACTGAATACTTTATTGCATCCTTTCTATCCTCCTCCTTTTCAGCTCAAGCTTCCTAGTCACATACCAGCTTTGGTATGACTGCCCTGCTATTTATTCTTTACTTCAGTTTCTTGTCTCTGTTTTCAGACTCAAGACAAGACAAGAGCATTTTACATTAGAATCTGTACAGTCAAAACAAGGAATGGTTAGTTACCCTATAGCATCTGTGGTTCTAAGAAGTATGTGGTCTGTGGCTGCCTTCCTTTCCAATAGTTCTGAGTCCAGTCTGCTTGAATTGCTTGTTGACAAAGGAACTGACAGGTGGTTGAGGCTGCTGCATATTTTACCACTGTCTTTATTGGTTCTGGCTGAGCCTGTGTCAAAAGGCTCTCACAATGGACAAGTGCACTGTTCAGAGAAAATCTAGTCTTGAGCATATGATGCATTTTCATACCTAAAGTGAAGAACACATTTCAAAAACCACAGCTACAATAGGGTGAGTAAACATTTTCTCACTGTTTGAAATGAATTATTCATTATCCACCAACACACAGCTTTCTTAGTCACGATATTTAGTCTTATTTAATATTCCCCAGTGCTAAATGATATGCAAGTACACTCTGTCAAGAGATAAAGGAGAGAGAAAAATGTCTGCGCAACATTTGTGGGAAGAAGGTTAAACCTTTAGAAATGAAGTCTTGTATCACAGTTTCTTATGTTTTATGTGAAATACACTTCTAGTTTTAAGTTACTGTACAGGACAAAATTTGTTTGGGGGAAGTAGATTGTAGTGTTTGCTTTTTAGTGTGTTTAGTTACATAAAAGTCAATATATATGTGCTGCATTTTTCAGAATTTTACTGTCTATCAAATTAGAGCTAATTTTAATAATGTTTCTTAACACTGTACAAGCAGAAATGCTCACATTGTGTGGCATTTTCATCTAAACAGGAATATAAAAATTTTTTCTTTATTTTTGGTTCCTCTTACCTGTATGGATGTGGTTCTGCTAATTAAACACTCTCTTTTATATATTGTTATTTCCTAGTACTAATTAAAACAGCTGAATTTTGCAAATGTCTTATTATTAGAATGTAAAAAAAAATATTTTCCATTTGCTTCGTAGGCAATTAACCAGAGGCTTACCCCAACCCAGAAATTTACACCAAAAGACTTAATTGCTGCAATGAAAGCCCTAAATGTGGAGCTTGGATTAATTATTGATTTAACATATACCACACGATACTATGAAGTTAAGGTAACAAAAGCTTAATACAAATGTACAGTTACTGCAACTTTTGTTTTAAAGTGTTTACACATTTTCTTACCTTGAATTGGAGTAGACAAGCTATCTAGACTACTTTTATGTCTCCAATAGAAAAGAAATGTTTTATCACAGAGGAAATAGCTCATTCTCCCAGCTATAAGCATTTATGGCTTATTAGTATTATAGTAACTCAGTAGTGGACGAAGACTTCAGTGCCAGGCACTGCAGAAAAAGCGCAGAAGAGTTATGTCCTGTGTCCTGAAGATATTCTCATTTATTCCTAGGTGGTTCTTTTTACTCATCCTCAGTAGAATCCACTTAAGAAGGTGTACGTTTTTAAACTACTTTATAAATTTAAAAGTTTTTGCCTGGATAGTTCAAACAATTGTGATTAATCAGCCTCCTGTTGAAAAGGAGAATAAATGACAGTGTTATATCAGAATGCAAATCTTTGTATGCACATGGGCTCTAGGCATTAAGAGAGTGAATTTGTGAGTATGTACATGACTGTGGGTAGGAGGGACAAATATTACTAATAACTGTAAAATGGGTTAGAATGGAATGCCAAGAAACTGCTCCATTGGTTAATGTGCAGCCTTATTAGCAGGGATAAATAAATCTTATGTGGGAACTGTTCCATGTCTGAGATAGTCTTTAATGTAGAAATGTTACTGGGAGTTTCTGAGCGTGTATCCCTATACAATTGTGTCAAGATTGTTTTCACTTTCTGTTCAGGATTTGAACAACTGCTTTACATTGTCATTATGTTAGATACTGCTTAAGGTTTCCCATTGTTGCAAGACTTCAGTATTTTTTACGATTGCTTTTTTCTTTCTTTGTTAGGATTTACCTAAAAGTGTGCAGTATAAGAAACTTTATACTGTTGGACTGGAAGTCCCTGATAATGCTACTATCCTACAGTTCAAAAAGTGGGTCAGAAAATTCCTTTGGGAAAATGCAGGAAATGGTAAATATCAGCATTCTATGCTGTAAAAAAAAAAAAAAAAAAAACCCTCACCAAAATTTTATTTCAGTACTAACTGTGTCATTTACTAATTTCAATATTCAATAAAATTTATGACACCAGGGATCTTGGGCTTTCTGCAGCACTTTCCACTTTATTATCATAATAAGATCAATTATGCAGACCAGTACATTGCTTTTTTTTAATCAAAACATGTTGTTTTCAAAAATGACTGGTAACTTAAATGCCCTTCTTAACAGTGTTACATTTATGTTATTTGTCAAAGTAACTGCAGCAAGGCCTTCCTCTGTGTGACCCAAATTGTTTACCATCAGCTGAGTATTGCAGCTGCCAGCCCTTGATGGATGTTTTAAATAGCCCTGGGTCTCTGATGGCACTGGGCACTGATTTGTGTGAGCATCTTCAGTCCATTTAATCTGATGTAGTGTCCTTTTGACTTAGGAGTCCATTATTTCCCTTAGATCTGAACAGTTCTTGAAAATCTGATTACAGACCCAGTGTCAGTGTTTTCATAGTGTGTCTATGCAACAGGACACTTCTTGCTGAGATTGGATAAGGTGCTTTTTGTGAAAATAATGAGTGTGTATTTTGCCACAGTATGTTTGTAGCTTTAAACTTCCCACTTCTTTTGGTAGTGATTCTTTATAGGCAGATTTTACCTGTTTGTTTATCCAGTAATGGCAGACCATTCTTTCACACCTTTTTTTCATATTTGCTGTGGTTCCTTTGGCATTCTCTTTGAGAAACTAGAGATATTAACTGCCCAACTGCATACAGTTTTTACTGCAAAGCATAATCAGGGTCTTCCTGTTGGTGATCAGCTGTTTTGTGAAACAGTTCTGACCTAAATTTGAGATCTGAGAGCCTGAATTAGAACTAGTGGGATGATGAAAAAGTGTAAGAAAAAACCTTTGTCAGGAAGTTAGAAATTTGCTCAGGAAGTTAGTTTGTAGTTCTTCCTTTGCTCTTTTTTGGCTTAAGGAAATTACCTGGTGATTATTAGTTTTCTTTTGGTTTGTATTTAGTGGTTTTTTGTGTGACAAAGAATAGTGTGTATCTGAATCTGATCTTGAGAGAATCTATTCTTGATTTGTTACTGGATGTTGACCTGCAGTTACAGCTTGTAAGGGCATTTTGACAGCTTGAGAGACTTGAGAGAACTGATTTGGCCTGTTTTAGATAATCCATAAAACATCTCAGAATTCTTTTTACAAATACTTTTTAAGAAGGTGGCTCTTTTTTAGTGTTTGAGTTTTAGGACATCAACTTGTAATGAACTTCTGTGGCAATTTGACTGTCACGATCTGTGACAAACACATTTTGTCTCAGTTATATTTTATGTCATTCAGAAGTTTTATCAATGTCCTGTTTCAAAGACCATCTGTCAGTACTGCCTCTGATCATCATTTTTCTTCATGATCATAATTTTTCTTCAAAAATCTAGCCTAAAATTTAATCAGTTACTCATTTATTCTTATATCAGCTTTGCCCTTTAAGTATGGTTGTTCTCTGTCCTCACTATTACATTCAGTATCTCAGATTTGGTTTTACAGGCTAAGATAAGCTTCCTTCTTTTATGGCCAACACAGTAGTCCTTTCTGTGTGTGTGTGTATATATATATATATAATATATATATATTATATATATCTTGAACTTGTTTGTTTTTCATTACATTTCAATATGAATATAAATAGTCTGGATGGGGTTTGGGGTTTTACCAGTGCCTTGCATGGTTGTATTAGGGTTTCCATGTTTCTATTGGAAGTCTCTCATTTGAAACACCCTAGCAATAGTAGGTTATTTTGCTTTTTAGCCTTTGGCTGAGTAGCAAAATCTTTTTAAAAAATATTTCTGTAGAGATTACTGGCCCTTTTTTCCTCCATGTATTATAATCCTAAGCATTTCGTACTTTCAGGTACATTATGTGTAATTTAGGTTCCTCAGTTTATACATTTGTTTGTTGTGATTTGCTTTCAAACCCATATTTTATTCTTTTTTTCTGTTACTGCAATGGCTGAGGTTAGGTGTTTTACCTGCCATCACTCTTTTTTTTTTCCTACATTCTGCAGAGTCAATCTCAGCCATCACAGGTTTGGAAGTAGTGAGCTAACAGCTGCTAGAGATCCAGCATGGAGAGGACATGTGTCTTGTCTGGATGTGTCTCTTGTCTTACAGGCATGACAGTAGAATCTGTAAATAGCAAGCATTAATTATCATTACTTTGCTAGAAAATCAAAGATTTTTATTTTTTTTTGTATTGTGCTAGCTTTCTATTGATTTCTTTTTCTGGACTATTAAAGACTCTTTCCTTTTTTGATAGAGAAACTCATTGGCGTGCACTGTACTAATGGAATTAATAGAACTGGCTATCTCATATGTAGGTAAGGCTTGTATGAAAGCAGAAATTATTCTTCACAAAAAATAGCATCCTTATATTGCTCTCTATTCCCTTTGAGACAATAACATAGTAATATTTTTCTTCAGGTATCTTATAGATGTTGAAGGCTGGGATCCAGAGGCAGCAATTCAGGGTAGGTATATATTTTGAACTAAGGCACATGTCAGGTTGTACTTCACAATTACTAAAAACTCACAAACACAACAATTCTCTTTTAGTATCTTTTCAGTAATTTCATGTGCTGGCTTATATGGAAGATTTTATAGCTGACTGTTGATTCTGTTCCAGGAAGGACTGGAGCAGTAGCAAACTGACAGCATAGGAGGAGTATGTTTTAGCTGTTGAATTTTTTTATTTTTACTTGAAAGAGTTTTTACTCATACTTCACTACCACTACTAGTTTCAGGGGTCTTTTTAAAAAATGCTGCAATGATGCCAGCTTGCTGAAATACTTAATGCCAAGTTAGAATTGTTCCAAATTCAGCATCTCATGGGGAACAGAAACTTGTCTTTCATATTTTCGTGGCTCAGTCTGACCACATTTCATTAGATTTATTTTTTTCTTCAGCTTTTGGCGATGCCAGAGGTCACCGCATGGATGGCTTTGTGTATCTCACAGATCTCAGGACACAGCCAATGCGAAGGTAAGCAAAAGCTTTTAGTTGTATGCTTAAGATCTTCCAGTATGTCTCCTGGCATTTTTTAAAAGTTCACTTCCAGTCCTAAGCCAAAATTCATTCCCTCTTAAACCTCTAATATGAAACTACACAGAGATGTAAAATGTGTAGTTGTTTGTGTATTCTCAGATGAATAATGTCAAGTGCACTGTACTTTGTTAATCTTTTCAATGTATATGGTTTGAAAGATCGTTTTTAGTCTGACAGCTACTACTGAACATTGTTGTCCTTTTATCTCACTGTGACAACTGTATTGAGTCGGTATTCTCTCAGAAGCTGAAAAGAGCTACTGCAAAGATATCTTTGTAAGCTCTTTGGACTGTCTGCTATTGTTGGCACTGTAGAACAAGATATTAAAAAATAACAGTAGAACCATTTTAAGAATAAAAAAATACAGGAAAGTGGAATATAGTTCTTGTCCCCTCTGTTCATAGTAGTTGTATTTCTGATGTTTAAAAAGTTTATACTTATCTTCTCCTAAGAACAGCCAACCTTTACATCTTCCTAAGGTATTTGTGCCAGTGATCCCTTCTAGCAGTAAATGGATTTTCAAATTAATACTTGAGTGATTTGTTTCTTTTTACATTAATTGAAGGTCCTTTGTTTTGCTCTTGTTGTTTCATAATCTGTGCAGGATTAAGTTGGAGTCATGTCAGATTTTAAAAACAAATTTACAAGATTAATATTTTCTGAGTTGTCTGTAAGTCTTACTTAACATAAAATTTCTGTCATTCAGAACTGAAGAATTTTATGGGAGTGGGTTTTTTCTCTCTCAGTAGTATGCTTTAAAAAAGGAACCTTATGTGAGTTTTTTTTCCCCTCTCTTAGTAACCTTGGAATGGATGTATGGGATGCAGATGAAGATATTATCCCACCACCACATGCAATGGAAGGATCTGTAGAGCGGTTCCCAAATGAAGATTATCAGGGGTAATAGGCTGAAAAATGGAATTCAAAACAAAAAAACAACCAACCAAAAAAAGCCACAAGGGAAAAGAATTCGTTCTTATTGGGAACACCCTAGATTCTCAAAAGAGATTTTATTAATATAGCCTACTCATGTAAAATGTATTTACAGAATTTGACAAAACAGCAACAAGATACGGTAAGAAAGGGAATGTATGCTATTAGAAGTCTGTAAGTAATTAGTTCACTTAGGAAAATTCAGTTTTACTTTGCCTGTCCTTCATTATTCTGCAATGGTCTTTTAATTAATTTTGAATCACTGGTTTTGCCTGTGTACTATAGAACTACAGAACTACTATAGAATTACAATTGAATGTTTGTCACAGCTGCTGCTTTAACACTGAAGGTTTTATAATGTTACATACAGTTTGGATTTTTAATAATTTTGATGCCTTCATATTTGCAATGTCTTTATTGTAAATTCTTGGTTAAAAAGGAATTGTTTTTATTGTTTTTATTGATGACTTATAGCACTTTTGAGTATGATATTCAATACTTCTCAACAGGTCTGGGAAAAGGTTAAGAATTTATGATGACCACTCTCACAGCGATTTGCAAGGACAGATGCAGTTGCGAGATTTTGACTTCATTAATAAGGGGCCTGGACAAAGACGAAGATCATTTCATGACCATCAAACTCAGGATGAATTAAGACCATCAGTGCAGATGAGAAATTGGGACTACAACAGGGGACCAGAACAAAGAGCCTTTACTGATCACCAGTTTTATGATGATTATCAAGAAGACACGCAGCTGAAGGACCTAGACTTCAGTAGCAAGGGACATGGACAGAGTTTGAGACCTTTTCATGGACACCAGTTCCGTGATGATTTGCAAGCAGACAGACAGTCTTTTGACTTCAACAGAGGACGGGAACAGAGGCAGAGATCCTTTCCTGACCATCCATCTCTTAATGATTTGCAGGAAGACAGGCAATCAAAGGATTTTGATTTCGGTAGCAGGGGCCATGGCCAGAGGCGAAAACTGTTCCATGACCACCAGTCTCATGATGAATTTCAGACTCAAATGCATTTTAAAGAATTGGATTCTGCCAGTAGAGGTCCTGGCCAAAGAGTAAGATCCTTCCATGACTACGAGTCACGTGATGGCTTACAGACACAGATGCAATTGGGAGATTTTGAATTTGTTAAGAGGGGTCGTGGGCAGAGGTTGAGACCTTATAATGATCACCAGCCTCGCAATGACTTAAAAACAGAGATGCAAGTGAAAGATTATGATAATAAAGGTCCTGGACAAAGGTGCAGACCTTTTCATGACCCTCAGCCTTATGATGGCTTACAGGAACAGACTCAATCAAAAGATTTTGATTATGGTAATAAAGGGCACGGACAAAGGCCGAGACCTTTTCATGATCATCCAGGTCACAATGATTTGCCACATGAATGGTGTTCAGACAGGTAAAGCATCCTTGAGCTGTAAGAACAGAATTAGTGAATAAAAGTGTAAACCTCAGCAGTTTTAACTTAAAATTTAAGTTAAATATTTTTTAATATTTTTTTAAAAACCAATTATCCTTTTACTATATAAATACTTGGTTCATTAACTTTTCTTATTTTGACTTATGGAAGGGTTTGATGTAAGCTGGAATATTGAAACTTCAAAAGCCAATGTTTCCTTAATTAGAAGGTTGTGCTTCTTTAAAATTTGTGTTTTCTTTGCCTTTTAGTCAGTTTGAAGCAAAATTCTTGTCCCACTTTGTTTTGTACAGAAATTTATGCTTTAAAAGAAATCCTCTGGACAAAAGAGGATATGAAATTTAATTTATGCCCTCAGCCAAACACAGATAAACAGGAGTGCTACAAGGAAGTTTGATTTGCCTTTGTTTATTCCAGGAGTTAATAATTTTTTAGAAATCTGCTTCAGAACTTGCATTATATTCTCACAAATATATACATCACTTACTAGTAAACCTATTGGGTTCTGACATATTTCAAAATAATTTTAATATTGCAGAATGTATTTCAGATTTATTGGACTAGTTAAGTTTGACTTTATTTTTTCCATTGTACAGCTAAAACAGAGGATGTTATTACAGTGAAGTATATGATTTTGAGATATTAAATTAATACAGTTATTATCATTTTGATTAAAATAAGCAATATTTCATTTGATGTGTATTTTTTCCCAAATCTTACAACTGTTGGCAGTCTTCTTAACATTGAATTCTTTTGGTTATTTGCAGAAGTCAGTCCTTTCCTTCCCATGAAAATGTACCAGAACCTCATTTCTCCTCATCTCCTCCACTTCACAGAGATTACGGGTCTGATAATGATGACTTTAACAGAAATTACAGGTAAGTATCAGATAATCATATATTGTTTTCTTACTTACATTTGTAGTATTACTCCCCCTATTTCCCAGCTAAGAAATACAAATTGACTCCAAAGTGTAAAAATCTGTGTAAATATTTTTGCTTAAATGCAGTTTAACCCATTGCATGTGAGCACTGAGCAAATAATGTGACTAATTTGTGGTCCATTGATACTGAGTTTTGAGTGTTATTATTGTGTGAATCCCTGACATAATCATTGACATGAGAAGCACAGTTCAAGCTAATGAACTACATAAATGAAGTATCAGTAAGCAAAAAAAGCAAAGCACAGGTGCTGTATTTAACTCTTAGGCTCTGTGTACAAGGAGCTACGGAGTTTTACCGTGAAGGACGGGCGGGCACCGAACTGCGCTGCCCAGAGCCACTGTCCCACATCCTTTAAGAATGGACATAGCCCCTGTGCAAACTCATCCAATGAGACTTACTTTGAGTGACCCTAGCTACTTTGAGAGTTCCTTTCCAGTATAAATGAATCTGTGGTTCAACAAGGGAGATTTTAAAATTTTAAAGATTGTTTTGAATTGGCTTTATACACCACTTACTCTACCAAGTAAGGAAGGTATTTGAGAGTAAAGAGAATTGAAATGTGTGTGTGTGTATATATATATATACACACACACATGTGTATATAGGATCTACGTTTTTGATCGTATCATATGTATTTTATAGGAGAGTGAGTCTTCTATTGCAGAAGAATTAATAATTAAAATATTTTCCAAAGTACATTATTCCCTGTTGATACTCTGTACTAGAGAGCTATTGTTGCAGATTGTACACAAAAATGAAAACACGGACTTAGGAAAAAAAGTCCTCTAGGTAAAGATATCCTCAGTAAACAGGTAATTTTAATTGTAAACAGCACTTGAAACAAAACTTTATTTAGTAGAATTACTTACTGTAAAGAGCTGTAATTTTAATCACTAGAATTGGAAAATTAATACAAACAAATTTGCAATATCCATAGAGAGGATTTTAATTTCAGGGGGTAAAAACAAGAATGAGGGTTTGAATTGTTCTTTCAGTGTTAGACAGTTAATTTCTAGTGGTGGCCATCAACAATAAATCAATTAGTTTATTTCTAAGAATTTCACTGTTCATATTTGTTCTTGCAGTAATCGACCACATTGTCATGAAGACAATAGAAGAGTGCATCCCTCAGAGGAATTTAATAGAGGAAAAAACAGATTTGCACCATACTCTTCACGAACAATGCACCCATCTTCATCCATACACCAAGAAGATAGTTCAATAGACTATGAAAGAAAGCCTTTTCAGGGTGAAACTACCAGAAGCATGGAACACAGTAAAAGATTACCAGTTGTAACAGTTGATTACAATTATGGTCTGCCACTAGACTGTGTACCTGAAGAGGATGAGAGATCCCATTATGATCTACCACCAAGAGATCACTACAACTGGAACTGAATATAAAGGACAATGTTTGCTCAGCTTAGAATTGCTTTTACCCACTTCATTTTGTATGTGGACCAATTTTTTTTTAAAGCAAATTAGTTAAAAGAAAATGTCAGTAGTAAAGAACAGGTCTCCATTGTAAGATTAGCTTCTACTGATACTTGGTTCTTTAAATTTATTAGGCTGTATTTGTTAAGTGTCATTGGAGACAATGTCTCTGTACACATGGAATTAAAGCAGTCCTTCCTTTTAGTAAAATTGCAACCCTGAAACAAACAGCCCTTTAAAACAAGCAACTTCTGAGTGATTGTGTTTGTTTGTTGTTTTACAGTTCTTTAAAATATATGTAATTTCCAGATGCATAATAAAACACTGCACTATCAGGTAGGCTAGCACTGAAATTACAGGGCAAATACTTAGAAATTAATGAAGCCAGGTTATGTCCAGTTCATCCTTTAATTTGAAAACAGAACTTTGAATTACTGCTAAAAGTCACTGCAGCACCACAATTTACTTCCATATTATCTGTACCATCAAGTGAACAGACCCAGTTGCATTCTTTTTCATAGCAGAATTTTTCCCAGATTGCTAAGAACATGTAAACAAGTGGAATTTGAATATTCTAAATGTCAAGCTTGCTTTTCAGTAATTGGAATAGCTCATCCTGATTGTGTATTTTTTTCCTGATCCCTTAGGTTATCTATGTTTCAGAATAATCCACTGCAGGTAAATTTGACCAGTTTCTCAGCAACAGATCCTGAGGAAGGTAGGTCATGTGTGTCACCTTCACTGTCTTGACTGGCCAAGGGCACTGGTGCCTATGTACTTACACCTCCTTGTCAGTCACATCTGTCCTACTCCTCAGTTCTATTGTTTAGTAGTTTCTTCTTACAGCAGAGCAATGTAATCAGAACAGAAAACTTACTTCTTCAGGTGAGCTCCTTTTAAGGGTCATGTATTGAACAGTCTCCTGAACTGCCTGTGGCTCTCACAAAGGTAGTGCAACAAACAGTAACTGAATTTATGCCCGCAGCTGCATGCTAGCACCAACAGCTCCTACCATTCCATAGGATGGAAAACAGTATTACTATAATACTTAGGTAAATTTAAATACCTACATTTTTCATTATTATTACATTTTAATGAAGTAATACTGAAAAGGCATCACAATAAATAAGGATAAAGGGAGATCATTATATTAAAATAAACAATTCAGTGCAAGCTACTTAAGCTTGTAAGACACTGCCTTAAGAGCAAAGCTTTAAAGCATCAAGCAAGAGAGCAAGAAGGGTGTAGGTATACATTAGAAAACTGGGGGAAAAAAATGTTTGTACCAAAACCCAGAAAGGTTTTTTTTTTGCTTTTAGTGGCAGCATAAAACCCAGATTTCTGAATTTGTGGTTCTGTACTAAATAAGAACTAGATTGGAGTATCTTGTAGCTCCTGTTGTTTTGTATCACATGCAAACAATTCCCCTAGTCAAAGGACTCCATGGATATAAATTCATACTGCAAATGCTTCATTGCCTGTGCAACTGGTAGAACAACTTTGGCTTTGTTCATTGTACAAAGTAAATAGTTTTCTCATTTTCACAGCAGCTTAGTATTTCCCATTAAATTGTATTTGCCATCAAATCTGATGGTGAGCTTCATTCATGTGGCCCCAGGAATGAAGCCCTGTCTATATAAACTGGTTGTGGAACTGAACACTAAATGTTACGAAAAGGCATTTGTTCCTTCACTTGCCTTTTTTTTTTTTTAATTGAGCTGTAAGATGAGAATCTTTATCTAGACTTCTTTATTTGGAAGTAAGAAAGATCTGCAACATGGGCTACTATAGTACTAGATCTGTTAAAAAATCAACAAAAACCACCCTTCCTGGCATTTTCCAGCAGGGACCCAGGAATTGCAGACTGACATTACCTTGTATAACGTGAATAAAGAGCAGCAAATATTTGCCCTTTGTATTTTTGTTTTGGGGTTTGTTATTTAGGATTGCAGTGACCCTAGAGTCAATGCTTTGCTACTTCAGACTGGAGAGCTGAAAAGCTGGTGCACTGGAAAGCTCAGTGAAGAAGAAACATGGCATAAGAAGTTGGGATCAGCAGCAGCTTTTACCAGCCCTTGTCAGTTCCTGCAGGACCCTCTGAGTGTTTAGGTGCAAACAACCAGGTGGTGCAATTCTGTTATCTAACAAAATAAACATCACTTTCCTACCTATATTGAATGTCTCTCTTCAGGGAATATTGTTAGACATGATGTTTCCACAAATGGTTTTGAGAGGACTATATGGAAATAGACATAATTTGTTTATTTATTTATTTATTTATAATTTAGGATAAAGCTTTCCACCTTATTGTTCCTAATGAAATCATGCAGAACTAAGTCCACATAATACATTATTAACTCCAGCTGACATTTATTTCAAATTCCACAGTTGGTTCATCACTGTGTATTCACATCTGTACTACTTAATTGCTAATTAAATTCACATGGTAGAGAAATTACATGTTTCTTGGTTTTTTTTTAAGGGAATATTGTATTACAGCAGTACTCCTAAATAAAACACAATCCTTTTATTTGTTTCACAGTTGTACAAAAATGTTATAAAATTTTGCTGGTTTCTTTCATGTATGTTCTCAGCAAACAGAACTAGCTGTTGTTGTGTCACAGAGCATAAAAAGCCAGAAAGTGTTGGTTTCCCACTGCCCTGAGTGTGAGATTTTGAAGGAAAACACAAGAATACAGAAAATCCAGACTGAGCACAAAATTATTTAATGAAGTTATAACGGTTCTAATATATATAGCTGTTGAACTCAACTCTCAGAAAACTGCTGTTGCTGTCCTGAAGCCATATGTTCACTGGATTTTTATCAGATGGTGAAGTCTTTATGCCAGCTTGCCCAAAGCTATGATGATCTTGAGTTAGGAAATGTTGAAGTGATTCCTGGAAAATACTGAAACTTCACATGAGCTCTGTGCAGAAGGCTGATTCCCAAGAATGGCTTGGGAAAAGGAAAGGTAAGCTCCAACAGAAAACCAGAACACAAGTAAATACAAGTGAATTTATATGTAGAAATCGACAATGTACAGCATTCAGTTTTCTGAGTGAAGAACAAGGTTACCTATAAAAGGGCTAGAAAGGTTTGCATGTGATTGTTTTTTCTCTCAGCTGAGGCAAAAGGTAAATGACCTACAAGGAGCCACAAGTGTAATTCGGATCCTTCCCTGTTTATTTGCCTCTGCAGTAACTGCTAGCAAGCTGCAGGCTTTTTGTGCGTGCAAAATGATCAGTGATGTTACCCTTCAAATCTGGGGTGCACTACTACAACCAATGTGCAACCAGTAGTTCAATGACCTGAGCAGCATCTTCTCGAAGATCAGTTCTTTCTTAAAATGTCTTAGGTGATGCATCTAGAAATGCAGGCATCCAAAAGTCTTTTGTGGCCTAAGAACCTGCTCAGTGCTGAGAAAAGAAGGAAGGTACACCCCATCTGGGGTCTAGCAAGGGGGTATGAATCCTTGGCTGCTGTGAAGAGCAGTTTATTTAAAATGTGTGTGCAAACAAAAAGCAACAGCTTCCATGCTGTCACCAACCAGAGCTTGTTTCCTCTCCAAGCTGTTACTTGCTCCAGGTGTCAGCAGACTGTGCTTTCCTGGTTCCAGTGGACAGCAATTACCAAACCAGCAGCTCCCTTTCTTCCTCTTTTGGAGAGCCAGAAGAACAGATGACAAAAACACAAAAACAAACCAGGTGAGAAAGTAACTTGATTCTTTATCCTCCTGAGATGAGAAGACATTGCAGAGGTTGCAGGGAAAGGAGAGGAAAAGAAATGTTCTAAAAAAGAAAAATTAAGGAGGCAAAATGAAAATGCAAGTATCAGGGCAAGGGAGTCACCATTGTGAGGGAAGAAACATGCAAAAGGTGAATGTATAAAAAGCTGGTGAAAGATTACTGGGTATAAAAAGAGGACACATGCTGGAGGAGCTGTTCCTGGCCACGTCTTATGTGGGTCTTCTAAGCTGTGCATGTGGCTCTGTGTGAGCTGATGTAAATAAAAGTTATCAAAAAAATACAGGAGCACTCAGATCTCTAATCCTACAGTAAAGTCATGTGGCATCTTAAAACTAATTAATGCTTTTCTCTATGCTTTAAATTTAGTCTATGTGTAGTATAATATCCTGATGATATTCCCTGTAGAATCCAATGAGAATTTCACATAATCAAGTAAGAAACTGCTCGACAAACCTATTCCACATGGAAAATGAGCTCAGTTTTTACTGGGTATAAGGAATCCCATCATTTGAGAAAATCTGTGAATAAAATTCAATTTGCCTGTTACAGGTACATACCTGTCTTATCTCACACTTTCAGGACAGCAGAAAAACCCACTATAATGTTGCTATTACTGTACCCATCAGACAAAACTTACAGTTATAAATTAGTTAAAGTGTAACAAACAAATCTCAAGTAACTCTCTAAGGAGTACAACAAGCAGGTCAATACAAGACATACTGAAAGCAGGAGACATTTATTGCTTTATGAGGAACACTCAGGACTAAATGTTCCACAAAGGAAGATGAAAGAACCCTCAACATAGATAAGTCTGATAAAGTTGTTACAGATGAGGATGTTCCCCATGCAGTTCTTCAAAGGGCCTCTTCTAACATAAACAAGAAGTTTTTTTCAGAGTTATGCTACCAAACAAAAGTCCATAAAACATGATTAACTCGTTTAGGAGAAGAAAACAGAATTCAAACTGTTCTGTTTATCTCAGTCCATCTTTGAGATGCACAAAGTAAATTTAAAAAAAGTATAAACAGGTATATCCAAATGATGGAGCTGACTGATCCTTGTCTGCACACTTCAGATGAAAAACAGGATCATCCCATCCTGATATCAACATCATGTTGTAGATACTCCATAGCAATTCTGGTATACAGTAAATAGTAAATTATGATATTCACACTATATGCTGGAAATCTTTCACAGGCCTAAAATATGTTCTGAGAAACAATATTTTCAAATTAAAGTAAAATAAAAAGTTATTGCTTTCTATCACTTAAATATAGAAGTTAAAATATATAGAGAGCAAAGGGCACATGCACCAGTCTTGTTTTTAAATCTAATTTAAATTCATTAACAGCTGCAGAACTTGTGATGATGGCCACAGATTAGCTTTCTTTTTTATCTTTGAAAAGCAATAGCTTTTGGAAAGAGCTGGACTAGATGTGAAACCTCTGGCCTTGTTTATTCAGCATTATAGTGTGCTTCTGAATCCTTATGTCCCTGATGACAGAGGTGCTTTTCTATTTATGCTCTTTGTATTCAGTTTGTGCACATTGGAATTATATGCACTTTTTTTTAACTGCACAGACTAATGTCCCTCTTGCATTAGGTCATGAAAAATAAAGAACAGTCAGACTACTGAAACTAAATAAAGAAAAAAGTCCTTAAAACCACACAACTTTAGATAATAGAAAAATTTAGTAAAAGGTCTCTAGTTGTTTCTGTCATGTTATTTTCATGTTGCATTTTTCCACGGGACTATGTAGAAAGACTTGCAGACTTCTAGGAAGAGTTTGACCTCATTATTTCCTTTTCTGTTTGTCTCTGACTGGCTCCTTTGTGTCTGTTACCTTGATCCAAACAAGCCCAATTAGATACTTGACATCTTGACATTAGCTTTTCTCCCCTTCAGTTACTGTTAATCCCTTTATACTTCAAAATTAAGTTTATTTGCTGAATGTAAATTTACTTTAGTTACTTTCTTGACATAGAAAGTGGTGTAGTTCCATGTGCAGAGACGTCAAAAGAAGGAGGCTTTAAATGTAAACATAACAGCTTGTTTGAAAAAAAAAGACCAAGTGTACAAACTGTATGCAATGGATAGATAATACCATTTCCTAAAAATGCCACAGTAACAATAAACTACCCAAACTATAAAATATTTATTTAACTTAGGATAGCATGGATAACTGCTAGACAAAACTAAGATATTTACAGGTTTTGTACATAAAAGGTTTTCAAAGGGTATCAGTAATTTATGTCTTCATGCGTTATAAGATAGGGTGGCAAACAGAGGTGAGTTAGAAAATGGGAAATTCATGATCATGGAACTAAATGCTGAAGAAATGAGTCCATGGCTACCAAAAACAAGGTGGTTGTACAACCTTATACAACAAGGCTGATCACTTATACAGAATATCTGTTTAAAATGGAGATAGGCAAGAAGCAACACTTCTGAACAAGTCTGTGCCATCTCATGAGTTAAAATCCCTGAGACGAGAAAATCACAAGAAGAGAAACAGAGGTTCTCCATCTCTCTTTGTCATATCACGAGCCTCTCATTCAGGAAAATTGTCATAAATTGACAATATTAAATATGATCAGAGGTAATGAAATCTAATGAGATAATTACACAGCTCTGGTGACATTGGGAATCTTTTAGATGTTGGTGATTTTCCCTACCTAGTGGTTATTGCAATCCTGTTTGATGTTGAGAAATTGAAGCCCATCAAACATTTTTTCAGAAATATTGCTGCTGCATGCTGTGAGTGGCAATGCTTTGCCCTGATTTGTCTCTCAGAATCCAGCACTTCCTTGGTATCTGAGGTGGTTTTAAACTACTAGAGCAATCAGTCAGCCTCCAGCACTTATTGTGAAGAACTTAAAAGGAAGGCCATCAACAAGTTGACTTTCTATTAAGAGGCTTTCAATAAGGTTATGCAGCTACTAAAAAACCTCCTTGGAGTAAAAATAAGACAATTAAAAGCCATGAGTTGGCATGGAAACTAGTGAAAAAATAAATACACCTTTAAATAAAAATCAAACAGAATAGCAAGAGACACTATTAGTTAGAAACAAGAGATTACTCAGGAAAAAAATTCCTTCAGCAATCAGAACCCTGACAACACTACTAAAGAGGGGCCTAACCTACAGAGATAAAATGTAAAATAAAAACAAGGAAGATTAAATAATACTTGAAGAAGTAGATAAATGTATAAAATCAAATAAGAATTTTAAAGTTTAAATGTTAGAAATAGTCTACAAGATACCTAGTTTGCAGACCTCAGAACAGATAGCATTCTTAAGAAATACATGTTGCAAAGAACCTGCACCATTTACCTGCATAAGTTCATACTGTGTAAATGTATCTCCCAGAAATTTTTTCCACAGATTATCAAAATAATCATAGTGATTAAGACACCAACAGAGAAGCTGTCTAAGCAAACTGCTAAGCAGGGGCAAGCTTCTAAGACTAACTTGTCTTCAGACAAGTTTTCCAAGGGCATTTGGAAATCAAATAACAAAGACACTAAAATACATGCAAGCTATTATGAAAATAATCTTTTTTTATCAGACTAGAAGGCAGCAAATGTTATACCTACCACTACAGAGAGGCTGGTGTGATCATGAGCAGTACAAATCTACAATTCTTCAGGACACAAAAAAAAAAATTAAGTGAAAGTTAGTCCTCTAAGAGTCTAGACCATGTAAAAGATTACGTTGTGTCAGGTCTAATCAGGAGGGATTCCACTGAAAAACGGTGTCTCAGTCATCTGCTGTTTGCCCAGCTGGAGCACTTGGAGGCTGCACCACTTTCTGCCTGGGCTCTGGCAGCCAACAGGGCACAGACCCGAGCTGCTGTCGCCGTGCATCTGCAGCAATAGGAGTTCACAAGTGAGCACAGCTGGCAGGAGGAAGAAAGCAAAATAAAACCAGTTGAGATGAATGCAGGAAGTACTGATTAAAACATACCAAAGGAGTGAAATTACTGAGTTTTATTTAATTTAGTATACCAGTATACTGGCACACAACAGATTTTCAGGGGGAATTCTTTTAGCAGAAGAAGGAGGAAGGAAATGTATAGGTACTCCTTGAAAAATAGATCCAAAAAAATGCAAACAAAATTGGTGTGACTTACAGAGGCGCTGAACAGATGCATGGACAAAGAAGAATTAGTTTTCATAGGTTGTAGGGAAAGGATTGAGCAGAAGATACAAGTGAATAGTTAAGTAATGATGTGCTTTATATAAATGTCACATAAAAATACAAATATATATGGTGTGATACTTGAATGAATTGTGTTTGAGTCCAGAATGCCTGCTATAACAGATCATTCTTTCTGTCTTTTGCAGATTGTTTTGCTGGAAGTGCAGTTTATCATAATTTCAGCAAGTACTCAGTGCATACGACCCACCACCAATATTTTCCCTGCATTTATTTTTATCAGGTAGGAGCTGTTCAAAACAAATTTTATTGCATATTTGATGTGCCCTCTGCCTTGACTGCTATTAAAACTGTTTTTAAGGAATGTAAGAGGAAATAGGATGTTAGAATTGGAAATATCACCTGAGGATCGTTTCAATAATGTCCACAGCAGGACAGGATGGCTGCTGATTCCTGGCTAAACAAACACGGAAATATTATCAGGGATGTTTGCTATGCATCCAAGTCAACAGCAGCAAACATACAAGGAAAATATCTTTGCCCTCAGTCTATTCCTTGCCGCTACCTACCATACATGGCTAAATCAAACATGGACACATACAGGACAGGAGCAGGCACGTGCTTGGCATCACGGGCAGGGACCCAGGCAGGTGCACCTGCAACACAAGGATATGGGATGGCAGAAAGGAAGGTGTGGGGAGTCTTGGGAGCACTCTGGTGAGAGGCTCTTAGCCTCCAGCTAAACCCACTGTACTTCGGGTGTGTATTCAGCTACAGAAGGTATATTGAGCTATTTAAAGGTAGCTACTGCAACAGAGCCATGACAGGCAAAAGGCATTACCTGGGTCATTGAATTGTTGTCACTGCGATAAAACCCATGTCCACCACTGAAAAACAGGTCTGTGGTTTGCTCTGGCCACACTCGGTGCTCAGAGGCCTTAGACTGACTCTCATTGCCAGTGTTTGGGCCCACTCCAATGCCAGTTTCCAATTGCCACAGTGCTCCCACCAAAGGACTGAAGAGACAGGCAGGAAAGCAGCACCCCTGGCATACTTTAGGAAAGGCTGAAGTACAGGCTGGACCTGCATGGATAAGGATAGATTGAAGCATTATTCCAGTGTCTTTAGAGAACTGTCAAAAGACAGTGATAATGCAGACAGCATTAGGATGTTTGTTTGGAATATGTGCTCGTGGGGACAGAATGAGTGAGCCCATACATGAAGAGTTAACTCTTCCGGGAGAGGGAGACCAACCAGAAAGGCTGGGGCGAGCAGAAATCCCTCTAGAAGGGTTGGGTGTGAAACACTCACACCACAATGGGCTTCAGAGGAAAACTTTTATCATACAGCACTATGCAAATTCATGTTTATCCAAGTCTATGCCATCACAGGAAAAAAAATCTATTGTTTTGTTTCCAACTTATCACATGAAAGGTTACCTACGTCAGCTAACTTTATGTACCAGTCTGGGACCATTAATTTAAATGATTAGTCGAAGGCTAATTTCTTAATCTGGATCTGATGGAACTTGATAGCGAGCACCTGGGAGCCTGGTGTGCCTGCCCGGAACAAGGGGCACTGCCGGGCTGGGCTCCTGGGATCTTTCAGCATCGCCGGGGCCCGCCGTCCCAGCCGGAGCGACGGCAGAGAGCGGGAAACAACGTGGCCCCTCACAGACAAGCCGTGACCGGGCCGGACCAGCCGCCCCGTCGCTGCCTGGCGTGGCTGGCGACGCTTACAAACGCTGGGGTGTTCCCACCCTCAGCGGCACCAGCCCGCTCCGCGCCAGCCGCCCCTCACCGCGGGGCTCCCCGCAAGGACGGCGGGGCCGCGCGACCCAGCCCGGCCACGCGCGAGGCATGCCGGGAGCTGTAGTCCCACGGGCAGAGACTTCGCGCCGCAGCACCGGGCATGGCCGATGGGCCTCGGCAAGAGGGGGGTGCGGCGTTGGTTCAGCGAATACCGACCGCCCTGTCCCGCCGTGTTAGCGAGGCAGAAGGGTTACCACCAGTAGACATGGAAGGAAAAGCGTTTACTCCGCGTTCTCGTGTCCTTTTCTCCCCTCAGTCTTCGGGACTCAGGCTCTCTCTTCTGAGTTCTCTCCCCCCCCATCGCCCTGCAGATGGAACGCCCCGGCAGAGGCCGGCACCCCCCCCAGCCAGCCCGGCGGGCTCCATGGCCGATCCTGCTCAGTGCGGCCGCTGCGCGCTCCCGCCCTCCTTGCTCTTAGACGCGCTCCCGCCATTGGCTGCGGCTGGACGCTCTTGCCAATCAGGAAGCGGCTCTCATGGAGGAAGGGAATAAATACAAGATGGCTGCTCATATAAAACCAGGCATTGGGCTTCGCCCCGGTGATGGGGGAATCGAGGCTTTAACCCGTGCTCCGAGGGTCTTTCGCCGCTCTCGCCCACGCCGCCGCCGCCCCGCCCGGGGGAGCGACACTCCGACCGCCGCCGGCCTCTGCCGCGCTCAGCCGCTGCCCGCGGATCGCCGGCGGGGCCGAGGCCGGGTGCGGCGCCCCAGGCCCGAGCGAGGCCCAGCGCCCTCGGCCCGGGCAGCGCCCCGGCCCCCCCGTCCCGCCGCCCGCCGTCAGCCCGGCCCGGCTCCAGGCGGCCATGGCCGTCTCCAGGTCGGTGGGAGCTGGGAAGAATGGGGGGAGTTAGGGCCGACAGCGGCGATCCGGCGCTCCCGGCTCTCCGTGTGGCCTCGTGTTGGGGGGGGAGGAGGGGTGCCCGCTTTCCGTCTCCTTTTGCTTGGGGAGCCTGCGGAGACCTCCCCGGGGCCCGGGGTGCCTGCGTGCTCTGGCGCCTGGCTGTGGTCCTGGCCTGGGGTCAGTCCCGTGCCCCCTCCCTCCCTCGGGCCGCACGGGCTCTGCCTGGGGCGTCTCGGGCTTCCTCCTGAATTCGACACCTTCGTTTTGTTGGCCAGTCTTTCCTAGGGTGATTAAACTGTTAGGGAATAGGAAGTTACCATACTGAGTCCCAGAAACTGGCGAGAAACCATTTTTTGCGTTTCAGAGCCCTTGGTTGTAAAGTAACCAAAATAAAACAGGCTTTCATGGAGAAAAGTGATCACTGTATTCTGGCT
>QUSF01000014.1:1098197-1162995 GCA_003676055.1 Chloebia gouldiae
AGGTGTGCACATTTGTAATGAAATTAAAATTAATGTCAGCAATGCACGTTTTAGGGACTTCTAGTAGCAGGTGTTTTAAACTTTGTAGTTTGTACAGAGTATCCCTTTGTTTTATTCTACTCTTGTTTTTTTATCAACTTGTTATATGTTTGTTGTGGCTTTTTCTCATCCCCCAAATCTATCCAGAAGAATGTGGAAGTAGTAAGGATTGCTGTAACAAGATTACCGTGTACATTAAAATAAGTCATCATGTAAAGTAGAGGAGTCGTCTAATTACATTAGGTCTGGTCAGTCTACTTAACCACCTTTGCTGATGTACATGTGATATAGAGGCTAACAGGAATATCAGGATAGAGCTTTTCAGCTGTGTGCTGAGGCTGTGTCTGCTCTAAAGGCTGGTTTCCATTTCAGTTACCAAGGTTGCTTTAGTGGAAAACAGCAGTAAAAAGATTTAGTTAACACCTTATGGGAACTGAAAGTAAAGCTAGATGTGGCTCATTCTGACATTCAATGTGAAGCACTGAAAGTTGGTGTTTTAATAATAGTGTTAGTGTTGCTTCAGATTATCGTTGTAGTATCCAAATGTTACACAACTGAACACAGGGTATTGAACGTCAGTAGAGGTGCTGTAATACTGGTGAGTTGGTACAGAGTTGTTTCAGTTTCATGTGTAACTTAGGTAAAAGAATACACATTTTGGAGTGCTGTAACATCTTGAATATTCCTGGTGAGCACCAATGTTTATGTAATTGTAAGAAGTAATAATGGGTAAATTTTGTCTGTGACCCTTTGAAGTTAGCAGCTCCTGATAAATGGAGTTTCCTTTCTGCTGCTGGACCATAGGAACACTGATACAGTGTCAGTACTGCTTTCAGAAATACAGATACCTTTCCTCACCTTTTACTTCAGAACATTGAACTTCAAAGGTCCTTCCATTTCAGGCATATTACAAATAGTTTTAGCACTTGTGTGTATGACCACATAACTACTTTTTGTTCGGTTTAGCTGGTCCAGCATCTGTTCTAATTCCAATTTTCCTCTAGGTAGTTAGTTACTTTTAAAATTTATTTTACCATAATATTTCATTGTTGAATGCCTCTTACCTGTACAAGTTTGGAGAGTGAGGAAGAAGCTGACTCAATCTTTCTCTGAAGTCCACAGTCCTTGTGGAATGTATACCAAGCATTGCTGTTAATAATAACTTTATTAGGGGTAGTTCTGTGTTGGAACAACTCTTAAAAATAACTTGTTTTGGAAGTGAGGGTTGAAGTAGTTTTACATTCTCAAAACAATAAATTATCAGGTGGTTGTTTTCCCGGAAAGTTTTGTTTCTGCTTTTTGACCAATTGAAAACCTTTCATGAAACCCTAATCTGTTCAGGGAGATCAAAAACAACCTAGGGAATGCTTTGAAATATCTCCATGTTAGATTGAGAATTTGTGGCTTTGATATTAGTACAGTCATCTTAAAAGTAATTGTAACCTATTGACAAAAAAGTCTGATATTTAATTCTGCAATTTATATTCCATGGATTGAAGACCTCCTTCTATAAAACATTTGTGTTGATGCTCTAGAAAACAGACATAAAGCGAAACAGTAGATACCTTATCCCAAAAGATGTTGCAGAATATGTGCATTGTATATGTTGATCTCTTTGGTAGTTTATGCTGGAGAGACTAATGAACACCATCCTCCAGAATGGTGATAGGTGGGTGGGAAGGTTGGTTTTCCTTCTGTGAATGTGCAAACTAATCTGGTAGGCCTTAGCTTCTGTCGCCAATCTCTGTCACTTACTTCATCTCACAGATGAAGTAGTATAATGTTTGCATAGCTAATAAAAATATTCCAATGTTTTTGATAGTGGAACTGAGAAGGTAAAAAGGAAGTGAAAAGTTTTGCTTCAGCTTCATTCCTGCAAAGTGCCTGATCCAAGTAAACAGTTGCAGTGGGTCACCAGTGATATTTTGAGATAATTCAGAAGGCAAAATAATACTTCCAAGAGGATGACAACTCATAGATTACTTGGGATGGTAGAGTTTCAGTAGGTAATAAAATGATGATAGTCCTTCAGTATCTAATAAAACATTTTTCCAGTTTCTTAATGTGTTCAAAGGCACCCCATGTTATTGTAACACCAAGGTGTTAATACCTTTCTCCTGTTTTTGAGTGCCTTTGCAGTATGAAGGAGAACCAATGTGCTTTTTAAATGTAACAAAAACAATAATGCACCTGGTGAGGTGCATTAAGAGTAAATAATTTTATTTTAGTTGGTATATCCTCTAAGTTCTCCATGAAATGCCTTGAAGACAACCTCTTCAGGGTATGTTCAAGACAGTTCCTTACAGAAATATAGAGAGCATTATTTGCTGCTCTTGCAACCCATTCTTGATCTGTGTAACATTAATACTGTTCTCTAGAGTTTTCAGTGGTTTTGTTTACTTGGTATGACTGGTAATATGTAGATTAGGAACCTAGTTTTTATTTTAAAATAAATAATGTCAGAAGGCTGTGAGAGTAAAGCTCCTGTGAACTAAGCAGGCCTCATGTATTGCTCTCAGATTTTGAAGTATGGGGCTGTGACTTCCCAAGAACAAGTGGCTACACTGGCTGGCATCATTACTTATGTAATATTTCAAATTGAATGCTGCATCACAAATCTCTTTTGTGCACTGTATACCTTTCAGAATTTTTTTTGAGGTTATCACAGACTTTCTCTGTGAAGAATTCAGCTTTCAGGTTCTGTGGAAGCTATTACTTCATGGCTGCTCTTGCATAAAAAGCAGGAGTTAACCTGAGCAAGTATGTGTTCACTACTGCTTAAAGGCCTATGCCCAGAGCATTACAATAGATGTTCTATAACCAATGTGCTTATGGGAGTTCTGACTCAAAAGAAAGGCAAGAATAATGTAGCTCTTCCCTTGTTGGTGGAGATTAACTTGAAGACCAGAACAGTGGACTGCCTTCCGTGCTGCTCTTTGTGGGGGGGCTGATAGAATCAAGGAAAGGGGGGAAGCAGAGCTAGCATGTGCACTGCTGCCCAAGTGAGATAGAGCTCTCATTTTCTCAGACACACTTCCCTGATGGACTGAAGGGAAAATTGAAAGTCAGAATTGCTTGCTGATAAGAATGTCAACCTGCTCCAGCAGATGGAATTTGAATAGTCACCGAGGTGTTCACTTTGTAACTTACTGATACACATCTTGTATTAGTCTGTCCTGACAGCTGCTTCAGCTTGCAGTTCTCTCTCACAGGTTTTGTAATGTAATTGGTCACATTTTGGGGTGCATTGTTAGTTGTAGATACATATGTAATAGTTAACAAGTAAAACTTGTACAGCATAAAGTTGTAAATCATACATGAAACATACAGCCCATATGGAATTAATTATACTAATTTTAGCATTTGGTTGGATTCCATATGCAGTGTATAGTACTGTGACCTGGTGTGGTCATGGAGCTGTTGTTTCATTCCAGATGTTCCTTCAGCTGCTGTGTAGGAAACAAGATTTCTTCACTGTCCACAGTCCTACCTTCATACATGTTTGCACACCTAGGAGAAGTAAAATCACAATCCATTCTTTGTGTGTCATTGCACTTCTGGGTTTTTTTCTGAATTCTGTTGAGTGGTTTTTTTTTCCTCTTACTGGCTGATTGACTATTTGAAAGTTGCTTGTTTGATTACTTAACTGTTCATGTGAGTGAGTGTTTAGAGCTGACCAAGCTAGGATTTGACCAAATCATGAAGTGACAGCAGAGGACTGTCAGGTCAACAAGACAAGTCAGACTCCTTTAGAACTTAAGTTGAATTTCACCGTTGTCAAGTCTAAAGTTTAATTTAGAGGTGTTTTCAAGGTGTTTGGGCTATTTCTGTATGAAGAAATAGTGCCTGGGATGAAGGTTTCTGCATGTTGAAAATACCAACTCCTAAGAGGATTCCCTTGCCTTCTGATGGGTGCTAGCTAGCAGCATTTCAAAGAGCTCTAGGCAGAGCTTGACATTACTGTTCCAGGGACTATGCCACTAAGGATTTTTTTGTACAGTCACACAATTTTAATGGGTTGGAGGATATGCTAAGGTAGTTGCAAGGTGTTCATACCAGATGGCCTTTACTATTAGAGATTGTTTTCAGGACAGTTTAACATGCTGGGGCACAGAGATGTAAAGTCCAAACAGGTCGTTTCATGGGCAGTAGTGGTCAGTTCACTGTCCCTTTTAAGCCTCCACTCATTGAAAGCTACAAATTGGGAGTTTCATCATCTGAAGTCCTGTGGACACCGTGTCCAGTCAGAACACTTAACACTGGGACACTTGGGATCTTTATATAATGCAGCTGCACGTATGTTCTTTTGCAAACATTTTGAAGACACTGTTGCTTACACCTTTACCTTGACATTAATTATCTAGCTACTGGCTTTCTAATGCCTCTGGAGCTGAAGGGCTTTTAAATCCACATCATCCTGTTTCCACAGGAGTGCCATAAGGTTCACTTTAAGTAGTGTGACAACTGTCCCTTCAAATGGAGATCAGCCCTCTGTTTGGGGCAGCAGCAAAGAACTGCAGATTAGCATGAAGAACAGAACACATCATTTATTTGCAGCATTTGCGCCCTGTGCCTGGGTGAGGGTCATGTCTAACTTGCTTCAATGCTGAATGTGCAAAACTAGGGACCAGAAGATGGAATCACTGTGGTACCTGGAGAGTGCCACCGCTTGGTTGTGGTGGCTCTTCTGTAGGTGAAGCATCTCAAATGATACTCGATGCCTTTACTTAAGCTCCTGCATTGATGCATGTGTCAGAAACATTTCTAATGGACTTTGTGGCAGTGTAAAAGGTGTTTCCTAGAAGAAAAAATTGTTGAGTGGAGTCCTGATCATAAGATCATAATTGTTGCTCTCAGTCATGTCTTTCTGAAATACTTCAAGAGAAAAGTCTTAATTTCTTCCTCACACTTTAGAAATCTACCTCTTTGAGCAAGGTAGTGCTTTGTGCTGAGCTCATATAGCGTGAGTTTGTATCAAAGTCATACGTGGTTCTTGTCCCGTTGATGAGATGTAATTGACATGGGATAGGAGGACGACAGAAGGATCTAAACCATTGTTTAAGAGTTAAAAGTGAAGAATTTCATGTTTTTAAGTTCTGATTGCAGCAGTTAAGTGCAGAAGTAGCTTTAGAGAGATCTTTAATTTTTAGCATGCATTTGTATTTAAATTTTCATAATAATTTACAATTCTTTCTAATAATTTATAAATCTTTTTGGTTTTATTCTTTTTCTTCCCCAAAGTATTCATTATATTTCTGTTGTTTGCTTATGTCTTCTATAGGCTTAGAATAATTTTTTTACAGAGTTGAAGTATGTAATAAAATAATTAAGAATTTTATCTACATTGTAGGGCATCTCACTCTACCACGTTGCTTCACACTTCTGGGAATTTTGTGAAGTACATGGTGCCCAGCCTTACAGCACTGACTGGCATGAGAAACAGAGAACCACGTGCCACTAGAAAACTTGTTTCTCTCTAGTAACTTGTTTAGAGACTGCTAGGCTTTTTGGAAAATTAAAACCTTGTCAGAATTTAGGAAACTTCTTTTTAAACTGAAGGTACTCAAATTAACTTGTTTGGAATTTTTAGTGAGTCTTCTTTTTTTTTCATTCTTAATGAAACTCAGACTTGAAAGCTTTAATTTGAAAAGCAGACCCACTAGCACTGCTGATCATAGACAACTTTTTCAGTGCTACCCTTCCAACTCATGCAGAATTGAGGCTCTGCCATACTCTGCTGCAGCAACACCAACGCTTAATTTGAAAATCTTAATAGCTCCAAAATATTACAGTTTGGGAATTTTACATCCTCCTGCAGGAGGAAAAGAGAATGATTAGTGTGACTACTGTTAGTCAGATGTTGTTGTCTGTGTTTGCTAATCCTGTTTCCATGTATTTTGCTGGAGTTGAAAGCTGAAACCTTCTGTAGTGATGTCAGACAAGTGAAAGATTTTTTTGTTTGTTTGGTTTATATTTGTGTGTAATTTAAGCAGATTACAATTTAAATTAACAAATTCCAAACGAATCACACTGTAGGTTAAAGAAAACTCCCAACAAAACAGAGTGTATTTTGTAGGTAACACAGCTTCAGAAAGTTGTGGGTTTAAGGTGTGAAGATGTAGTGTTGTAACGACATCTGGAATTCAGGTTGAGTTTTTGAGGTTAGGCTGATTTAGTGGTTTCCTCCTGTTGTGACTCACGAAGAGTTCTAGCTGGGGAAGTGGTCACAGTTACACATTGTCCTTGATTTGAGATTAAAAAAGATAATTTGATAATTGGAGGAGCTTGTGGTACTAGATGGCAAACTTGAATATGGAACGCTGAAGTTTTATAGAGAGCTTCAGAATGAAGGGGCTGAGAACAAGCAAGTTGGAGCAAACAGTGGTTCTTCTGAAAGCCACTGTGTTTTGTATTGAATAATAGTGACTGCTGCAAATCAGGTTGGGATATTACTGTCAGAAATACTGAAGAAAAAATACTGGCAACTAATGAGGTACTTGGTATGTTTCTCATGATTATCAGGGATTCAGAAGTGTTGGATCTGTAAAGCTTTTTTCTCCTTGACTGTCTGATCACACAAAATTTCTGGATTAGATATATCTGGGATTTAATTTTTGTGACTTTAAAATAACTTACTAACTAGTAAATCGTAGCAATTGAAACTCTAGTTTTATCTTCAGAGATTGAAATAAGCTCACCTATTTTAGTAGTAGGAAGATAATTATTTCTAGGATGGCAGATAGCAGAATTGTGTCTAAAAAGTTATGATTATTTTAAATCCAATGAATACTTAATCCAATACCTCTAGTTACGAGAGTATTTGGGTTTTGGTATTGCCTTGGCCCTGCACTGCAGTCCCTATTTTGTTGTGGCCCATTAAGATATACTCAGGATTAAGTGCAGTTTAAGCATGCCAAAGAAAATAGAAAATCCAGTGATGTTGGATAGAGGTTTTGGTGGATTTTTTAAATGTTCCTTTTACATTGTTGGAACTAATGTCAGAGGCAATTTATATGAAATGTAATTAGCAGCAACAGACTAACAGGGACAAGGCATTTGTCCTTTCCTGTGTGTGCTCAAACTAAGGATGTGTGTTTATGAAGACAGTTGTCCAGGAAACCTATATCTTTATTCTGCCAGGCTGGTCTAGGTGAGCTTCACTGCTGTGTAAGGTCTGGTTTTGTACTCTTGCAGTTGTTGGAGGAGTGTTTTTATGGTAAGTCTGGAATGAACAATTTTAATTGTGCTCTTTGAACAGGTTCTAGATTCTTATTCATAATAACCTCATACTGCCCAATAACTAAAGCATAAACTTGGCACTCATTAGCAAGCTCTGATCAACCCACTGATAGTGGAGGGAATAATGAATACTTAAAACTTCAGTCATGGATTTGAGTATCTAGATAGCTATGTGAATATATGTGTAAAGATATACTTTATTTCTCATTCAGTAAGAAGAAAGAAATTTATTTTTCTACAAATAGATGATTGGAGTCTTTCACTAAATACAGAGTTATGGTGGAAACAGATATGCTGGTTAAATCCCTGTATTTTGTGGGAAGACCAGAAGCATCAGATGTCTTCCAAGCTGTAAATACAAGAGCTTTGGTTTTATGTATTCCAGGTAATTAGGGGGGAGAAGATGTGAAAAGTAAAAATTCATCGTCCTGGAGAAGCAGAGTTTGGTGTTACAGATAACAAGCTGTGTTGTCAATAGAAGTGATAATACACAATAGGAGCAGCTGAGCCCTCTGCTTTTTCTATCAAATAGAATATGATGGATCACTCACAACATATTTATGTTTCAAGATTGAAAATGTTCTGTCACAGTACTAAGACAGGATTTTTTTCTTATAACTGAAGATCTTTTTAAAGTAGCATTTCTTACAATTACTCTTTTTTTTGTTACTGAATTAAATGTGCTTTTAGAACAGCTATGCTTAGTATTAGAAAAATAGTACATTATTCACCCTGCCAACTGACAGTCTTCAGGCAGACATCTCTTCTCTTTGAGTTATATAAACTGAAAAGTGTGGGGGAATATTAATAGAAATGGACAACTGAGCTATGAATAGCATAACTTTTTGGTTTTTGTCAATCACATTTAGGCTTGATCGCCTCTTTATTTTACTGGACACTGGTACAACGCCTGTAACAAGAAAAGCAGCTGCACAGCAACTTGGGGAAGTAGTGAAACTGCATCCTCATGAACTGAATAATCTCTTATCTAAAGTAAGCATATGTTTTTCCCTAGTACTGTAATGGTGAGAATAAATATAGTTTAAAGGGGTGTGCTTCTGTGGGAAGAAGAAAATGCATTGTGGTCTTGGTTTTTCCAAAAGCAAAAGAATGAAGAAAATTAGGGGCTGCTTCTGTTGAAGTTACTGTTCTGTCAGCTTCTGAAATGATTATGTAAGTGAGGTTTCACTTAGCATTCAATATTGATATTCATCATTTGCTGTAAGTTCAGACCTTTTTTTGTAAAGAGAAGCTCTACTGCATTACAAAGATTTCTGCACTTGCCTTTAAAGATTATTACTTGTGTGATAAAACATTAAAAAAGTCCGAGGCTGCATGTCTTTAAAAGGGCTGGAAATTGGGAAGAGTTTTCCATTAGCTTGAGACTTCAATCTGATCAAGTCTAGTAAAACCACCAAAAATAGTCCATATCTGACAGCTGGAGAGGGCTCAGTGACCTCACTTCTGTTCTTACTGAACAGATGCTCTCACCACAATTGATGTTATCAACAGAGTGGCCAAGGAATCATGAATATCAAACTGCTTTCAGAGAAAGAAGTGGTTTTTCCAGATGTGTGACATAGTGATAAATTAGTTTTGAAGAGCATATATTGCTTCAAGTGATCCATGTTGTATTTCTTCTTGGGTTAAATGACTTCAGGGTTTTAAGGTCTGTTAATCAATTCTGAATGCTTCCTTGTAGAAAAAAAGCCAGCAAGAAACCAACCAACCAAAAAAATAAAACTTATCTCAAGCCTTGTTCAGTACCTGGAGGAAATCAAGCTTCAGTTTAACTGATTGGACTAAATATATCTTATAAAGTCTTAAGGTCTGGCTCTGGCAAATGTTCTGCTAAGCAGTGAGCAATATAGAGAATGCTGGTGACATTTATTGGTTTGGGTTTTTTTGTCCTTTGTGCTGTTGTTTTAAATGTTGTATTAATCCATAGCATTAAAGTAATTGTGTTTTAATAGAGCATAACAGCTGATGGATTTTTTTTGGAAGTACATTTTAAGGAAATATTTATTATTCATCTCTCCTTAAAGGTGTTAGTGTATTTAAGAAGTACGAATTGGGATACTCGTATTGCGGCTGGCCAGGCTGTCGAAGCAATAGTGAAAAATGTACCCGAGTGGAATCCAACTCCAAGATCAAAACAAGGTGCTCCTCAAATTAATTGTGTATAACTCATTGTTTATCTTGTGCAAACTGCCTGTGATATGAGCCTTTTCAAGGCATCTCTGTCATTTGGTTTTCTGTGAGCACAGATTTTTATTTGCATGTTAGTTGTTTGGAGCAGGGTGCTAATAATGCCAATGTTCAGTCCCTGTATGGGCCACTCATTAAAGAGCTGCACTTAATGATCCTTCTGGGTCCCTTCCAACTCAGACTGTTCTATGATTCTGTGAAGCAGGACTATAAGTAAACCTCTTTGGCTTTAGATGCTCCTGATCAGTTGTACCTGACCTTTATTTTTTCCAGAATGCTTGTGCTTTGTACCCTCATAAAGATTTTATAAAGAAAATTAATAACTAGTGAAATGGTAAAATGTTTAACCAATCAACTTTGTCATGATAGTTTGTAGAAACTCTTTCCTTCAATTGTTCACCTAATCTGAGCACCTTTCTGAGAGAGGTGAATTGGCAGTTTGTTTGAGTCTGTTCTATTTCTTTTCATCTGAAATCATCATGTTGGGGATGTCAGTTTCCTTAATTGTTGAGTTATGGATTAAGTGATTTTGTCCAAATCCATTGGTACTGTCTGTGCTCACAACTTTGTGGTACAGTTCCAGAAATTCACTGACTTTTTTAAAAACAGACACACGCTCCCTAGGACAGCAACAGTGAAACTCACATCTGTTTGAGATGATCTCATATTTGTTTCACTTGGTGCCTCCCAGTTCAGTTGGCGTTGAATTTGACAAGCCAAGTTCTACATTTTCCTTGTCCATTGTCTTTGTTTTTGTAAACCATCATATTTGCTCTCCTCCAACAACTTCTTTTCATGTTGTAGATTTCCAGTCTCTTTAGTCTTTCCTCACAAGTCGGCTGTTTTGTCTTTTAAATAGCTTTGTATTTCTCTGTGCTTTGTCTTACTTGTGTCCTCTTTGAGATGCACAGAACTCCACAGAATCTACCTACATCTCTTGAGTACTGAAATTTACACATAGTGACAAAATGATGTGCTTTGTCCTGCCATCACTGTCCTTCCTGGTGAGATCCAGTACTTTGTTGTCTGCTCTGGCTTTCACTGCTTAATAAACAGATCAATACAGAAAACTGTTAGAAATGCCTCTAAGATTGTTATTGAATGCAGTGTTGTGTAGGCATGGTTTAGGTTATTCATTTACACCTTGTGTGCTTATTTGCCCATTAGTCTGTTCTGAGAGTCCTCCTTGGATTCCTTACTTCCCTTGTGTCTTCGGGCTACCCAAAAGAGTTTAGTGTCACCTGCGTGCTTGGAGAAGAGTGCAATAGTGAATGTCTATTACATCAGTTAAAGGACTGGTGCCCCAGAGGACTCCAGAACTAATTTCTTCTATCTTTCAGTTTGTAAAAGGATGTTCTCCCCAGCTCTGTGCTAACCTGGTTCTTTGGATTTATTCTTTCATATGAATCCTTGCCAAAAGCTTTTAAATGTATTATGTTCACTGGATGTCCTCCATCCACTTGTTTCAGCTCTTTAAGGACATTGATAATCAGGTTATTGAAATATTTTATTTCCAGAGCAATTCTCTTTCCCAGTGAATAATATTTATCCATATTTATCCATAATTATTTAGTTACAGAATCATAGAATAGTTTGAATTGGAAAAAACCTTAAAGATCATCTAGTTTCAACCCCTTCTACCATAGGTGGGGACTCTGCAACTGTATACTTTATCTTACCAAGGATAGAAGTCCATTTCACTTGTCTAGTTCAAGGATTACTTCCAGCATGCCTTTTGTACATGGTAGTTGTGTAACCTGTTAGTCTTAGAGTACAGCATTGTCCAGTTTTGGCAGATCTGCCTATCGGATCATTAATGAAATTGAAAAGAGAATTGTTTGGGAACAGCTCACAGCTAGGTGCCTGCAGCCCTTTCTCCCCCACTCCTTAGACACTCTGCAGCTTCCCAGTTTTGGATGCTTGGCTGGTAGGGCTATGCAGCAGGGTTGGTGTGTTTGTGATACTATTTGTGAGCCATGTGCTGTTCAAAACTGTAAGCTGGCCCTATGTGTACAGAGAAGGCCTGGTGGTAAGTCAGTGTCCAAGATTTTAAAAAACTAAATTTATCAAGGGAAAAACAATTTTTTCTTCAGGTACATTTAGTGACCTATTTCAGTTTGTATTTGTGAAAATGGAGCTTTTATACTTTGATCAGACATACTGCATTTTAATTCATTCTTTGGAGGAGAGATATTATTTCTTGCTTTTCCTTCATCTTCTGCCAGAATTTTGAACAAAAATTCCATTATGTCCTTAATATTTGCTTTATTTCCTACCTAGAACCAGGCTCAGAAAGTCCTAATGAGGATTCACCTTCAACAGATCGGTTGCGTTTTGACAGATTTGATATATGTCGGTTGTTAAAACATGGTGCATCTCTTCTTGGATCTGCTGGTGCAGAATTTGAAGTCCAAGATGATAAATCAGGTATCTGTATTTTACTTGCAGACAAGAAGACTTACTGATTTGAAAAATTTTGTTGTGGTAGCATTATGAATCTAGCCATCCATGGATTCTCAGAATGTTAGGGAATAATGACAGAAACTATTCCCCAACATATGGTTTGTATTTTCTTCCTCAAGTACTGCTGTTTTTTAGGGGGGATGTATTTTTTGGGGGTTTTTGCCATAACAGTGTTACTGTGGTACAGTGAGGAAGAAGGTGTGGAAACCTGAAAAAGCATCAAAGATTTCTGTAGACTTTTTTAAAAGGGGCAGGCACTATCACTGCTTGTTCTTCACCTAAACAGTGTTCCCACATACAGAAGTGGGATGTGGCTTATTTAAAAGCTTGAAGGTTTCAAGTATAGAAAGACTGCATGAAAAAAACTCTTATAAGACTGCCAAAGTAGGAAGATCAAATACCAGTGCCCGTGTGATGTTTTTTGTTTCAAGTGACTTGTCTAATATTTTTCTGTAATTTTTTAGCTGAGAGTTGGTTTGTCAGTGTAATGGCAAACTGAATTATTTTAATCTAAGCTATTTTTTTGCTATTACTGTACTTCCCTGTTCTTAATTCCAGGACATCTACCAGTTTCTGCACTAAATTAAGTTATGCTATTGATAAGAATCTGACTGTGTAGCCCTGATTCCTTTGTTCCCTGTGTATGCAGGGTACTCAGAACATCAGTAGCTCAGCAAGGAGCAGAACTTGTGGCTGCTGAAACTTGAGCAGTGTCCTGTCTCTTCAGGCTGGTTGCTAATTTATTGCTTGCCATCTTTTAAACTAGATTAATAAAGTGGTATACAGGTTTCACCTCATCTGATGAAACCCAACACTTCAGTTCACAGAAGCTTGATATTTATTCCAGTGTCACATGATTTCACATAAAAAAACTTCAAGAATAAAAAGAAATAAAAAATACAATATCAAAAAATAAGCAAATGAAACAAAAATCTTTAGTTGCTGCCTGTTTTAGCTCATGGGAAAATGTACAGTCTGCTTTCTCTTCTGTGTTCTGTAGCAACTTCCCTTTCCAAGAAAGTAGACAACATGAATGGACATAATGTAATTTAATCTTTAGAATTAGCAGTCTTTGACAATTATTCCTGAGATTGTTAGAAGAGAAAAATATTTTTTAAAGAACGGAGGTTGCTTGTATTTGCTTGTCAGTTAAATGTAGTTTAAAAAAAACTTACTGGTATAGACAGTTTTAACTACTAGTTACTACTTAACCTGACGTACACCCCAAAATTGTGTCTGTATTGGTTATCTACTTAAGAGTTTATGCTGGTAATCGGGGAAAAAAAACCAAACAAATCACAACACCAAGAAAGCAAAACAACAAAAAACCTTCCTCCTTACTAGTTTCTGTATTGTGCATGTAAAGAGTGAAGTCTGACAGCCCTACCAGCTGCAAATTTTGGGTTCTTTGGAGGTTTTTTTATACTTGGATGCTAAAACCTTATATTTTTAATGTAAACGTAGGTGCTCCCAAAGTCTAGGTGTTAGATAGTTAGTGTTGAAACTTCGCACATTCTTGAGGTGGCATCTGTTAATTTCCAAAATGAACCTTGCTTGGTCACAGTTGAAGTACTTGTGTAGTTATGGTAGCAGAAAAGGTCTTCCTGGGTATCAGTGTGATGTGTTTTAGAAGATTGTATTAGCCAAGTACAATTTAATCCTGTACATTTTGGCTTTGTTATGTGCATTGAGCAGGTCATTGGTGAAATACCCAGTTGGAAATATGACACATCTTCTTTTAAAATCCCTTTTTAAGGTGAAATTGATCCTAAAGAGAGGATAGCACGACAGAGGAAGCTGCTGCAAAAGAAACTTGGCTTAGATATGGGTGCTGCAATTGGAATGAATACTGAGGATCTGTTCAATGATGAAGATTTGGACTATTCTCCTTCTTCAGTTTTACTAGTAAACAAACAACCTGTAGGTAAAACCTTGGGCTATTTGATTGCAAGGAATAATACAGTGGGTTTTCTTTATTTGAGCTTCTGTGGTTATAATATTTCTATTCTAAATAAGATTATTAGCATATAATGTGGTGTGCTTTGGCCTGAGTTCTTACATCCTATAGTTGCTTGTTAGTATCGTTTGATGTCAAACTGCTTAAATGTTTGAAATGGAGGATTGGAGAAGTTGAGAGCATTGTGGGTTTGAGAATTTTTCAGGACTTCCATCATAAGAAGAATTGACAATGAATAACTTTTCTTTCAGACTCTTCAGGCTGCTGAGTTAATTGACTCAGAATTTCGAGCTGGTATGAGCAGTAGACAAAAGAATAAAGCCAAAAGAATGGCTAAGCTATTTGCAAAGCAAAGATCCAGAGATGCAGTGGAAGCTAATGAGAAGAGGTATAATAGTGATCTGGTTTCCTTTTATTTCTGTTAAGCTGGGATTGTGATTTGATTTCTGTTGAGAAACTTCCTACAGTTTTTGCATCTTAAATCTCTTATGTGCTAATTGTGCTGATGGTGGAAAGTTTGCATGCAGTGCTTGTTCCCAGGAGAGCTTTGTTGAAGACCCATCTTCAGAGGCATCTTGACATAATGGGATGCTAGAGCTGAAATGTGTGGTATGTCTCTGTTATTAAATATGGCTTGAGAATAAAGCATGAAAATGGGTGATCTTAAGAAGATGAACAACTAAAAGTTTAGGGTACAATTTTGTGATGTGTGCTGTGTTCTTCAATGTAGTTTATAGTGGTGTATTGTGTCTACTGTGTTCATGAGTGATGAACAAAATTCTTGATCTTATTTAGGAATTGCTGTGTTTCTTGGATAAATCTGAGATGGATTATGAATTTGGGACAGCATTCTGCTGTCTCCTCACTGTATTTTTTGTTTTTACATGTAAACTCAGCTAACTTGCATATTTCACAGTGTTAAACCTCTTTGCTTTGTATTCTTGCTGTACTCTATTGTATCTGAAGACTTTAGTTGTAGATGTAATTACTTCTCTTAAAGCATACCTCAAGTTTATAAACATGTATTTGCTTCTTCTCAGCAATGATAGCACTGATGGGGAACCAGAAGAAAAAAGAAGAAAAGCTGCAAATGTTGTCATCAATCAGCCTGCCACAGACTCCAAAACATTGGTAGAAAATGCTCAGGAAGAGGTAAGTGTTGTTGTGCTGTTAGCAGGAGTGATTGTTCTGTTTTTTAGCGGAGTAATTTGAAACAGCATTCCTTCATGTGCCCAAATTCTTTAGTCCATATAGCATTCAGAGAAGTGGAATGAAGAATGTCATGGCCAGCTTACTTTTATACATAATGAGGCAAGTGAGCTTCTAACTGTGTTACACATTGAGGAAGAAAACGCATTTAATCCTTTGGTAGCAGTTTGTGACCCAAATTAACACGAGTAGGTGGCTACAGGTGTCAGACCTGGGTATTAAACTGGAAAACTGTGCTAAACACTTACATGGTAGGATTACAGCGAGCCACAAATAATTTTATCTAAATGCTTATTTAATCTTTATTTAATCTTCACTGTACTTTAATTAGGCTTAATTTAGAATTAAGTTCTATCTTTAATTGTTGAAGATTAAAACAACTTGTCTTGGAAAAAACTGTGTTTGTTTCAATAGAGTGAAAATTAAGAAATGTTAAACCAGAATATAAATGATGCATAGAAGTTTATTTGAGAAGATTATCTAGACAAGTCTGTGTCCTACAAAAATAGTTTTTCAGACATAGTTCAATAATTACAGTTTTATTTGTATGAAAAATGGTTGGAAAACTAATCTTAAATATTAATGATAACTACAGGCTGAATAGCTGCTATTTTAGCTATCTTTGAGTTGCTCTGTGTATTGGATTATGTGAACATACTAATGAAAGTAAAAATTTCTTTCCACAGCCATGTCAATTTCCTTGCAGAAAATTTTGGGATAGTGGATATGCTTTGGTTTTCATAAAGTGGAATGTGTTTGGAAAACGGTGCAGTTTATTGCTGGATTCATTGACCTGATTTTGTTATTTAGTGTGTTTTCAAACTGAGACTTACCCGTTATCTTCTTTAAAGGCAAAGTTCATAAATTTAAAGGGCCACTGGATAGAATAAGAAACTCTGCTTAATTTTCTTCTTTAGCATGGTCTCTAAAGGAAAGGTGAATTCCAGAGCATCAAAATTAATTCCTATAGAGAAGAGGTTATACTGTTAAAAGAAACTTCATAAACTTCTTAAGAGATCCAATGCTAATCAGTGAAGTTTCTGATTGTTTTTTCAATTCTGTCCAGTAATGAAAAGTACTTGAGATTTTGCAGTTTTTTATATGCCATTTAAGTATGCAAAGACAACAATACAAGAAGTGTTCATGATTGCTTTCTTTTTTAATCTCATACTTAATAATTTTTTATGGATTTAGGCAAATGAATGGCCTCTGGAAAGCTTTTGTGAAGAGGTGTGCAATGATCTCTTTAACCCTTCTTGGGAGGTAAGACATATGTACTATTTAAGGTGGAGCTAACAGTTTTTTAAAAAGGGCTTCAACAGAAATGAAAACATTTTATGTGTAGAACTTAAGAGAATTTTGCCAGATATCGAAACTTAAATCATTTGTGCATATAGATTACATAGCCAAAACAAATTTGCTTCTAGCAAACTTAGGTGTTTTTTAGACTCATTTAAAGGGGAGTGGAAAACATGTGTAATGTATACTTGTGGAGAGTGAGAAAGATACGAAAAGCAGTCATTATATAAGTGAGAATTATGGGAGTGTTGAAATTCAAGCAAAATAAAATCGCATCAATCTATGGTTCAAAAGATTAAGCAATTAAACTTGGATTTATCAAGACTTTGAGGAATATTCTGTGAATATGTTGCTGGCAACAATGGCATGTTTTCTAATGCTGTGCTAGTACAAAAGTAGAAAAGTTACTAAATACTTTAGTAACTACAAAAACTATGTTTGGTTGCTTAGACCATTTATTTTCAAGATTGAAAGTGGTTCTACTCACTTTTTTATTAAGTCCTTATACAATTTTCCACAAACTTTGTTAGAAATTTCAGGTAAAAATATGAAGTAGCTGATAATGATCTAACTTCCTTGCACAGAAGGTAGAAATAACTGTTGTCAACTAACTTCATTTTCTTAAGTTGATCTTGTGAAGGGTTAAATATTAACAGCAACTCTAACATCCTTGTGTGTATCTGTAGCACAGTCTCGGTGATGTCAGTATGGCAGAGCCAGCTTGCTCTCAGACTTGGAAACAGAGATAGATCATATGCAGCCAGCACAATTATTTTGGTCCCAGATAAAGAATCATTATATTTGTGTGGCACATCACTGCATCTGAGCTAAAAAGCCTCACCTTATTTGAAAGCAGGCTGTTTGCAATTGAAGGCCAGGTCCACTTGTCTTCTGGTATGTAGATGTTCTCATGGCTTTTTTAGTACATTTGACATAAGGCACATATGTCTTAATAGGGGAAGTAGAACAATATGCAATCATTATTACAGTATGTTCTGGGTGAAAAATAGGCTAACCTGCCTCAAAATATATGTTTAAAGTGGCTCTCTGGCAGCATCTTGCCATGTCGAGAAATTACATGGGTGACTACTTCAGACTGTTTGCCATGCCTACAGGCAGCTGAAGTCAGGCAGGATGAATCCTACTACTGGTATTGCCTTTATACATTTGTGTCTTGCTGGTTGGTATTTGCAGAAGCTGAGACATTAACTAGCAAAGTCTCCTTCTTTTGACTTGTAAAACCTAGCTCATGAGCCATCTTGGATCAAATAAATTGTTGGTTTATGAACAATTAGGATTTTAAGACTAGACTTTCTGGCTAGTTTTTATTGGCTTGCCTTTAGCTTTAACGAGCAGGCACTGAGCTGTGCATAGGGGGGCATATATGTTTGCATTTCATATAAGATACTGTGATGAAGGGAGGGGCTACCAAGTACTCAGTTCTAGCTGTTACTGCCATGAAATGAAATGCAACAATTTTCTGCTAGCAACAAGCATGTATATGAACTTTTCTTAAAAAAAAGTGTTAATTCTCTTCTAACTTATGTAAAGACCTCTCAGTGAGAGCCCAGTTCAAAACTCTGCTTTTGCAACTTTGCATATCTGTTGAGTGAGCTTTCCTTGAGAAGCCCATTACTAGTCCAGTTAGGTATCAAAAATACCTAACTGGAACAAACACAAAACAGGTTTGTCTTTAGCACATCTTTCTCTAGTGGTCTTCTGTTATTTCCAGAACTCTTCTCAATGTGTTCAGCTGTTCATATTTGGTGAGAGCATGCAAGTGCCTATAATTTGCTTTCCCATATAGCTTATTTCTAAAATCCAGTCAAGCAAGGCAGGTTTGTAAGTTATGCAGAATAGTAATTCCCAGAAATTTGTTTTGCAGACTCCAGAATACTCGGTGAGGATCCAAACTATTTTTAAGCTATAACAGAGAGTGATAGAAAATATTAAACATTAAGTGCTTGAAACTGGAATAATATTGATTTACTTTAGCTTGTGAACTTAATGAAAACAGTAATATCTTCAAACTTCTCTTTGACAACTAGTGCCATATAGCATAGCAAGATAAAAGTAAATTAATGTTGGCTACATTGCTGCAAATATCATAACATGTTAGAAAATAGAAGCAGTTCTTAATTGCTTCTGTTCATAAACTGGCAAATACTTGGGGAGAAGGAGGTTGATTTTTGGACAGGTGAATATTTTAATATGTGATTTGATCTAATAATTCCTGCGAGTCTAAGTAGTTCTAGTTCTGCAGCTCTTGAAGCATCTCTCTTAAGAATACAGTAGTATTGTTTTAATTTTCCAGCATGGATTTTGTCTTCTGTTCCCTAGTATTTAAAAACTGACTTTTTATTTTACTTTTTTTAGGTTCGACATGGTGCAGGTACTGGACTGAGAGAGATACTTAAAGCTCATGGTAAAAGTGGTGGTAAAATGGGAGATAGCTCTTTAGAGGAGGTAAGTTTCCAGTCATGTAGACTTAATATTTTTAAATGAAGTTTAGAAAAGAGACTTATTAAAATACTGTGCAATAGATGTGTGATGTGGGGGAGTATAAAGACTTTTCTGCTCAGAATCATCTGGATGACATCACTCTATGCACTGACAAAACGTCGTTTTTAAAAGGTCTATACAGAACCCGGTACTACTGTATAATTAGCCATTGATGTGTTGGCTGTCTATAAAGTTATTAAAGATTAGCTTCCATATTAGAATATACTGTTTTCAAGTCCTGGTAAGACTGTACTGGAACAAAATTGACAAGTTGATTGTGTTACTCTGGTACAGTGTTTCAGACCATATAACTGTACTTGCTTAAACAGTAAGAGGACTCTATCAACCTGCTCACTTTATTATGAGCAAAGGAATTAAAATAGTCTTTTTAAAAGGAGAACAATTTTTTTTAAATATCCTGACAGTAATAGCTTGTTTACTAATAGTGAATTTCATCCAGATTCCTACTGACTTGCCTGCTGAAGAAGCAGCTGGAACAGTTGTGGATTAGAGAGTTGAAGAATGAGATGTAAATCAGTGTACTTCAGTATACTTTGTAAATAGGGAAAGCAAAAACTTCTCTGTCTCCTTGCTTCCCTGTAGAGTAGTGTTTGTTCCATGGAGATGGCTGGCTGGGTAACACAATCTGCAGTATTAAAATACTTTAAACAATTTCTTAACTACTTATGGAAAATGTGTGTACTCCAGCTAGCTTCAAAGCCTGCTGTGTATGCCCTATGCTGGGTATAATTCTTTGGCATGTATGGGAATATGAAACCCAAAATATGCTTTGAGTTTTGTTCATTAAAAAGGTAGTTTTCAAGGGAAGTGGTGACCTAGTAGGCACATAGTAGAGATAAGAAGGATGATGCCTGAGCAGTTTTCTTTATGGGACTTCTGCTCTGAGACAGAAAGTTAGATTTATTGATCTCTAGCAGAGGCCAGAACTTCAAGATGAGCTTTGGTAAATCTGAAGGCGATGGGACTGAAAAGAAAGTTCATTTCACTGCGTCTCCCACAATTAAGTACTGCTTTAGAGTTTCTTTACTTGTAAATATTCTTCCAACATATTAATTAACTTGCCTAGGATGTGTTGCTGTTTGTGCTGTGAAGGAATAAATTGCCCGCCTTACAAGATGCTCTCAAACTGTTGTGTTTCAGCTCAAGCAGGCAAGGAAGCATCACAGTCTCTTTCTCATTCCCCACTTTGGTAGTATGGGGAGGGTTAGGACACCATCAGGAAAGAAGTAAAATTCATGGATTGAGAAAGCAACAGTTTCATAATTGAAATAAAGTAAAATATTGTAATAATAGTACTAATTGTAGTAACAGTAATAACAGTAGTGAAAAGGAGAGAGATAGTTAAAATCCAGGAAAAACAAGTGCTGCACAATATCATTGCTTACCACCCTCTGATTAATGCCCAATCCAGCCCTAAGCACCACTCAGCTCCTTCTGGATACCTCCCCCAGTTTATATAATGGTATATATAGGCATGACATTCTGTGGTGTGGAATGTCTCTTTTCACTTATCCCAGCTATGCTTACTCTTTTTTTATGTACCCCCTCACTGGCAGAGCATGAGACATTCAGAAATTTTTGACTTAGGTCAGCATAATGTAGCAGCAACCAAATCATCAGTGTGGTATCACCATTATTCTTACACTGACTCCAGAACACAACACTGTACCAGCTACTGAGAAGAAACCTAACTCTGTCCCAACTGAAAGCAGGACATTAGCCTTTTGATTAAAGTATTGTGGTTTTAGAGGAGAAAACATCCAGGTTATGATGTTTATAATAATCTAAGTGAGTTTAGTGCTGACTACTTGGCCTACTACTACAATATAGTCTCTGCAAGAGACCTATATTGAGTCAATGTGAACATTTGTCATGTCTTTTACAGATTTTAGCTAAAGTAAACACATCAGAAATGCTTTATGAAAAAATGTAGTCAAGGTGTTCAACTTCTCTTTTCATACAGATGATTCAGCAGCATCAGGAGTGGCTAGAAGACTTGGTTATTAGACTTCTTTGTGTGTTTGCACTAGACAGATTTGGAGACTTTGTTTCAGATGAAGTAAGTTTAAGTTACCTTTGCATGAACAGGTAGATCAGCAGGCTTCTGCAGTAGATAACACTGCAGCAGCTTGCCTGTGCCTTGTGTAGTGCTACTGCATGTGCCCATTAGAACTGCTCACAGATACTTATTATAAGGTAGCTGATACATGAACTTCACCTTGTTTGTATAGCAGTTTGGTCATTTGACTCTTTTTAAGTCAAATTTCATACAGAAGTATCTGTTTCACTGTTTACTTTTTCCTAGGTAGTGGCACCTGTACGTGAGACTTGTGCTCAGACTTTGGGAGTAGTATTGAAACACATGAATGAAACTGGTGTTCATAAAACAGTGGATGTTCTCCTGAAGCTGCTCACACAGGAACAGTGGGAAGTGAGACATGGTGGTCTCCTAGGAATAAAGTATGCTTTGGCAGTACGTCAGGTAATAACCCTTATGACAAATTGCTGAGAACTTTGGATCAAAAATCTCTGATTAAAGTAGAGGATGTGGATAAATAGTAGCTAGGTGTGATAAAGCAAGCATGCTTGCAGTGCAGTCCTGTGGGTTGAGATGTGTGACTGCACTTTTATAGCCATGCTGCAAGTATATAGTTCAAGCTGTGCTTGCAGAAAACATTAGAAATAGAGGATATGCCTGCCTGGACATGGTGATATTCTCATATGTGAGGTAACAGAGCAGAGAAGCTTAGGCTATCTGTGGTGGTATTCTGCAGACACTGAGCTTTGTTTATACCAAAACCGAGCTGATTTACAGTTCATTAAATGTATAACCTACGGTTGGTTTCATGAATGGTAACTTAAAATATTTAGATTACAATGTTGAACCTGTAGCATCCTTTTGAAACAAGCAGGTTCATTCACACACTCAGAGTACATCTTAGTTGACTGTATTGTTATAAGCTTTTTCAGTTTAAAAATGCTTTTGATCTTTTTGGCAGGACATGATCAACACTTTGTTGCCTAAAGTGTTGCCTGCGATCATTGAAGGTCTGCAAGACCTGGATGATGATGTCCGAGCTGTTGCTGCAGCATCTTTGGTACCAGTAGTGGAAAGCCTGGTCCAACTTCAATCTCAGAAGGTGACTGAACTGTTTTAAGTTCATTTTTGGTCTAAGTGAAGAAGGTAATACTTAGAGGTAGCACTGGTTTCATTGTCTGTTTTTTTGGTTTTTTTTTAATTATAAACCCCCTCTGCTTATTTGTGTAGGTGCCTTTTATTCTTAATACCTTGTGGGATGCACTTCTGGAGTTGGATGACCTGACAGCTTCCACAAACAGTATCATGATCCTTCTTTCATCCCTTCTGACTTACCCTCAGGTCCGCAAATGCAGGTAACTTTTCAGTTTGTTTTGCTTCAGTATTCCATGTCTGAGTGTCCACTTACTGTCAAATTGGAATTATTGGTTTCTTTTATATTGTGTACCAAGGAAATGATTCATTCAACTCAGTATTTTATTTCTATTCTGGTTTTTCCATGAAGTGAAGGCTATGACAGTGCTTCTCTTCTGATTATGTTACCGAAATGCAGCAAAGGAACTAAAAAGTGTACTAGGCATGGTTAATATGTGACTTTTTTCCCCCTTCTGTCTCTGTCCATTTATCTTGGGTGTTTTAGTAAAGGATATTTTCTCCACTCACATGGTGGTCCTGCCTACAAACATCTTGTTTATTAACAAGGAACAGACAAACTTCAAATGAGACCAAACTGTGTACACATGAGCCTGTAGAACTTTGGTATTGGAACAATTCTGAAATAAGCTACAAACATAAATTCACATGGCTAGTACAACCAGTAATTCTGTGACTGGTTGATGACACTACCTAGTTGCTATCTCTCTGAGACTGACAAATTAAAGGAACTGCATCTTAGTATGTTAAATTTTTCATAGTAAACATGAAAAACTGTAAACTGACAGTATCTGCACTTATATCAAATGCGTACAGCATCTACCTTTTCTCATCCTATATGATTAGCACTGTTGAAGTTGGTAAATATAAAATAAAGAAAGGAGTATTTTTACTAATGCAGTCTTCAATTCAGCATGTACTACTTGCATCAGCTGGTATGCCAGTTGCATCAGCTGGTATGCCAGTTCATGCAAAAAAGATGCAAGATTGTTTTAAATTATTTGTAAAGTCATAAATGCTCAACATCAACTTCAGAACAGAAACAGCCCCTTCTTTTTTCTAAACAGTTGAATGAAGCCTAACATATAATCTGGGGAAAAAAACATGCCGAAAATACATGCTTAAATTGACTAGTTCTCTATACCAGTTTTATAAAACCCAAACCAGTATTTTCCTGAATAAAGACATCAGCTCAAACTATTTTATATGTATAAGATGTGGTAATTTAATCCTTCACTTAAAATCCCCAAATATATGCAATACTTTCTTTTCTTAAAGCTTTCTTTTGGATAAAATGACAATAAACAAAATTAACTTAGCTCTTTGTGTATGTATGTTTTTATTCCTGACACTGACTCTGTCTCTCCCTCTCCTGTAGTATTCAGCAATCCCTGACAGTTTTGGTCCCACGTGTGTGGCCATTCTTGCATCACACGATATCTTCTGTGCGAAAAGCAGCACTGGAAACATTATTCACACTGTTGTCTACCCAAGACCAGGTAAGAATTAGTAATTAATGTCTTACTGTGATGCACATTGGAATATGCTTAGTCATATGATATCCTCGTTTCAGAGTTCTTCAACATGGCTGACTCCAATTCTGCAAGATATGTTGAGGCACATATTTCAGTTTTGTATCTTAGAAAGCAACCAAGAAATTCTGGATCTTATTCACAAGGTATTTGCATGACTTTCTCCTGGATATAGTGCCTGTGTATCCCTCTCTTTCAAATCCTCTGTGCTTTTGTGCAGATGAAGAATAGTGTGCTAATGTTAAATACTTTGCAATTGCTCTGTGTGATGCTTTACTGTAGAGCAAATGAGTGTTCCTGTGGTTTCTCAGCATGTGTATGATCTTATGTAGACCAGGTAAAAATTTGTCATCATTTCTACTGTGATTCTTTCCCAAGGTGTGGCTGGAACTGTTAAACAAGGCATCTGTACAGTATGTTGTTGCAGCTGCTTGTCCATGGATGGGAGCCTGGCTCTGCTTAATGATGCAGCCATCTCATTTGCCTATTGACTTAAACATGTTGCTAGAAGTAAAAACCAGGTCCAAAGTAAGTGAAGTGTGGTCTCACTGACTGTTCTGAGGAAAGCAGAAAATTGCAGAGCTTTATATAAAACATATTCTAAGGATGTTAGAGGGGCATGGTGGTGCCTTTCTATAGTTGTGAATGTAAACTGTCTTACAAGCTTCAATTCTGCAGAGCAAAAGGGTTCTTGTCAGGTTATCCATGAAGAATTAAGTTCTGCTGTGTAGTGTTCTCTATGTGGATGCTTTATAAAAAGCCTTTATTTACATGGCTCTAAAGCCATCTGCTTGCAGGACTGAATTAAATCAAAAAATATTGTGTTATTTCTGCAAAGATACTGAGAGAGCTTTACTTTTTCCTCTGTGTGTTTATCATCTGTATGTCAAGTATTAACCTTAATATTATAGTGAAGGAATGTAGTATACATTTAATTGGACTACAGAATGCTGTTAGTGGAGAGATGATTTACAAGTATTGACTGATTGAAGAAATCTGTTACCCAAGAAGTGTTAGGTTTTAGTCCAACTTTTTCATGATGCAGTGATTATTTGTATGGAATATGAATTTTAATTGTAAACACACCTTCAACCTTTCCTTTATTCCACAGGAAAAAGCAGGTGCTAAACTGCGTCAAGGTCAAACCCAGAATAAGGAAGTGATTCAGGAATATATTGCTGGGGCAGACAGCATTGCAGAAGATCCAGCAACCAGGGATTACGTTGTCATGCGTGCTCGGATGATGGCAGCAAAGTCAGTTTACTGGAAATATTAAAAAAAATACTTAAAAGCAATCTATTTTTTTTCTCATAATATATAGTGTTTTTGCCAAAATCTAATTACCATTTTCACATCTTCATTTTGAGTCATTATTGCAGAGTAATTATAACATTGAAGTGACTGTTCTTTTTCGTCTTGTCAGGTTGCTGGGAGCACTTTGTTGCTGCATTTGTGACCCTGGTGTAAATACTGTTACTCAAGAAATAAAGCCAGCTGAATCATTAGCTCAGCTACTGCTCTTCCACTTGAATTCGAAATCTGCCTTGCAGAGGATTAGTGTTGCGTTAGTAATCTGTGAGTGGGCAGCCTTGCAAAAGGTAGGATATTTCTGCAGGAAAAATATATTTTGCTTACTATCTCAATCCACTGCTTGTTGTGTGGTACTTAGCTTGAAATAAGATTTCAGTAGGTAAGCTAAAATGGTGTTTATACATCTAAATATCAAAATCTTGATCGTTAGACAGTGGAGGAATACAGGACTCAGTAGATAAATGCCAGCTGTCAGAACTATGAATCAGTAAATATGCTCACATTTTTTCTGCAAATAAATCTATTCTCAAGATGCCTTTATCGAAGGCCAGTGATTCCTTTTAAGATTGTCTTTTATCTACTCACTATCATTTTTAGTGGCAGACTTTTTGTTCCTAATCCTTTATCTTTAATATTCTGGGTTATGAATGTTAATAGTCCCTCTAGAAACTGGATTTTTATAGCTAGATTGAGCTGCTGCAGACTGAACAAAAGAAACTGTGATGATTCAGAAATGCAAATTTTGTTTTTGTGTTACAGGAGTGTACAACTGTGGCTATTTGTGTTCAACCTCGTTTACTTGGAGTCCTTTCTGAGCACCTCTATTACGATGAAATTGCTGTTCCTTTTACACGAATGCAAAACGAATGTAAACAACTCATCTCATTGCTAGCCGATTCACACATTGACATTGGAAACAGAGTAAACTGCAGTGTATTTACAATAGATCAAGCTAATGAGCTGGTAAGTAGAGGCATGCCTGCATTTCCTCCAAATCTGTTCTTGCCTTGAAAGACACCTTCAGCATAATTATTACATAGACAGTAACTTGCAGAAATAATGTGGTGATCTTTGCATATCTTATGAAAAAGAATGTGTAAAGATTCTTACTGTTTCCCCTGAGGTGTCTTTACAGTCTGACAAAAATCAAATGCAATGCAAGGTACATACTTAATGGGAGAACAAAATTGAGTGTTCTGATCCCAGGTGTGGATTCACTATTGAAATGTACACGCAAGAAAACAAAGCAGGCTTCATTGTCAGAAGAATTGTAAATAGACTATGTAAATTCTAGACCTTCTCCTCTCTTGCCCCTGACCTTTTAATCTGCTTTTAATCTTTTTCCAGTGAAAGATTTAAGCAACAATAGTCAACGAAATATGAGTGGGAAAGGATATGGAAGGTTCTGCAACTACTTTGTTGTGCTTTTTTCTTAGATTTTTATCCTAGTCTCTTTCCTCAAGAGAAAATCAGCTGAGAAACAACTTGTTAGTGCACAGGACCTTGCGCAACCTTTCTGGATTATTGTATTCACATTCTTCTTTGCTAATCTGACACATGCTTACATATTTCTAGAATATCTGGGTAGAACCAGCAGATATGGGACTATCTAAATTTTCTGGAGTACATAAACTGCTCTTGTAGCTTTGGGAATCTAGACTTCAAATGTTTATGATACACCTTATTTTCTCTTTGATCTGCAGTTCAGGATTCCCAGAAATACATTTTGGAGCATTTCCTGTTATTTACTGGGAATATGGAGACAGTGATAATGTGCTCAAGTGACTCATGTTGTGCCGTGAGGATATCCTGTTTTATAGTCAGTGAAACAGATTTTTAATTCCTTTTTTCCTTTCTCTTAGGTTACTTCTGTTTTCAATGAGGTGACATCATCCTTCACTTTGAATCCTAAAGTTCTGCAACAGCTGGACAGTAAAAGGCAACAAGTCCAAATGACTGTTACAGAAACAAATCAAGAATGGCAAGTGTTGCATCTGCGAGTCCATACCTTTGCTGCGTGTGCAGTTGTGAACTTGCAGCAACTTCCAGAAAAACTTAATCCTGTTATAAAACCCTTAATGGAAGCTATCAAAAAAGAAGAGAATACACTCATACAAAACTATGTGGCTTCATGTATAGCAAAGTTACTTCAGCAGTGTACAACAAGGTCTCCTTGTCCCAACTCAAAGATTGTAAAAAATCTCTGCAACTCCCTGTGTGTGGATCCACATCTTACCCCACTGGCAGCATGTCCTGCACAGCCTCAGAGTAGCCATGAAAATTCAAAAGGTATGACATCAAAGACGGCCAGGATTCTTAATATGTCTGTGCTTATTTCTGAGCTGTTGAAATTAGTACTTGAATGAGGCTTGTTTTCACTGATTTTTAAAATGCCAGCATCTGAGTATTTATTAATAATGATTTAATTTAAACATTTTAAACTGTGTGCAACTAATGTGTATTGTTTTATATCTATATATATATATAAAATACTTTCATTCCAATTTCCAGGTATTGACTGTTGTTTGGTTAATATCTAGTTCTGATCACATTTCACTTAAAGATGTGATTGAGTGAAAATGGAAATTAAAGCAGCCTGTAAAATGTTTGACTTTTGTTACATTCCGTAGGCTAATCATAAGATAAAAAGATGAGGACAGTGTTCAAAATTAATAAAATAATCCTATGCATGCAATGGTCTTGGATATTTTTAAATGGCTCTTCATTATTGAAAATGTATGGATTGAATGAACAACCCAGATTAACCCAATTAAGATCTTAATACTCTCAAACATTCTAACCTCCTTTAAGGTTTGACTATTGTATGTTCTACTCTTTATTAATGAATGTGTTCTGCTTTATCTCAGAGTAGAATAACATTCATATCTGATTGAAAATGAAGCTCTCTAGTATAAATGGAAACATCAACAAATGCAAAGATACTGATGGCATCTTTTATTGTATCATGACAGAAATATTGAACTGTTCTAAAGGACACAGAACATAAATTGGTTGGAACTTTAGAACTTAATATGTTCATGTGTTCAAGATAACATATGTGTTACCTGTCTTCTTCCTGAGTTATAATTTCTGGCAATTTCACACTTAACTTCTCATTCAGAGTCTGTAATGTGGTCCTAGCACAGTAGCTCTTTGTACTGAAGCTCCATCTTCCTCAAGGATGGGAAAAATTATGGGTTTTTTAAAGCACAATCAGCAGATGATTTGTAGGTAGCTCTCACTTCCCCCTGTGTGTTAAACTGCAGCTTCAATTGTTCTCAGCTGTTCTCCCTTTTCTTTTAGGGCCCAACTCTGATAAAGATGGGATGCAGCACACAGTTACTAAGCACAGGGGAATAATTACACTGTACAGACATCAGAAAGCTGCTTTTGCCATCACAAGTCGGCGAGGTCCTACTCCAAAAGCTCCAAAAGCCCCTATTGCAGATCTCCCCACAGGCAGCAGTGGAAGCATTCCTACAGAACTTGATGAGGTACATTTCAAAAGCTTGAATTTGCAGCTTCACATCCACCCCTCCTTTCCATTACTTTGAATTCACTGGAGTTAATACCATTGCAGTAGGGATAGCAGGGGTTTTGCATCACAAAACAGGAAGTTTTGTGATGCAAGCAGCTTATGGTTGATGTTTTAAATGTTTGACATTAAGAACATTAACTCCTGAAATGTTGTATTTACTATAGAATATGAATATCAGTATAAGTTCATGCAGATGGATTTCCACAATGGGTGGAACAAACACAAGAGGACACAAACTGTCTTAGTGTTGGTCCATCTCAATGCCTGGTGGATGCCTCTGAAGCATTAAAACCAGCAATTGAAATATGATTGTGTAAAACAGCATGTGTATGTGATTTCCATACTTGATGTCCTAAACTCTTCCCTTTCATTAATTTCAAACTTCAGCATGTTTTAATAAGATTCTAGGCAGGACTGAGACCTCCTAAACAGTGTTGTGGATTTTGTTCTTAATTATTAGCATTTTTTATTAATTCTGCTTGCCAAAGAGGGTGGGAGCAAGAGAGAGGGGTAAATAACAAATCAATCATTGTAAGTTTTCTAGTATAGTACTGTTCTTGGTATCACTGTATTGGTCATATCTGAGGTTCTGGAACCAGAACCACTTGGAAACATCTTGTTGAAATGGATGGGTGTCAGCGAAGGCCCAATCTGAAATTTGTGGACTTTAAATAATTGGCTATCATAGATTTTTGGTTTTTTACATGTATATAAAGAAAAGATGACATAACTTGGGAAAAAATCTATTGGTGAATGTGTTGTCGGTAGGTATAAACACAATCAGAATTGATTACCTATGTAATGAGAGGTCACCCATGACAATAATTGTTACTAAATGTATCTAACCTTGCTACTTTGAATTGTTTAATTCTAGGCTCAGAAACCTTATGTTGTACAGAGAAGAGGAGCTGAATTTGCCTTATCCACTATAGCTAAACATTTTGGTGCTGAAATGGCAACAGGATTGCCACATCTCTGGGATGCTATGGTTGGTTCGTTAAGGAACAACATTCACATAAATAATTTTGGTAATTACACTTCAGCTTTAAGCTGGGAGGGGTGGCAGGCTGGATTTAGTATGTCAGTCTTAAACTGAGCACCTTTCTGTTGTTACCAGACCGAAAGGCGTTGCTGGAGAAAGGAGATGCTCCTGCCCAGGAGCTGGTGAATTCCTTGCAGGTTTTTGAAACAACAGCAGCTTCGATGGACACTCAGCTACATCCTCTGGTAATCAGCTTTTGTATGAAACACATAGTCTCTTTATTGCTAGTGGTTTAAGTCTTTATTTTTCTTTTTTAGATGCTTTTCTGATTTTGCTCAAATGGTGTTTTAGTCACTAGCCTGTCTGTTCTCCAAGTCCTTTGTCCTAGTCTTGATAAACTGAAGGCATAGCTTCCAGCAGTCAAGATGTGCCATTTTAAAGCTGTTCTTTCTCCTTTGTTCTGTAGGATGTTAAATTCTGTCGTTTGTGCAGGTCGTAGAATAAACCACAAAAGCAAACAGCTACCTAAAAGTTTAGCCTTGGCCTACCCTTTTATGGATGAGGTCCTAATCAAGATTGTGTTCCATGTTTGAGTTATGATAATATTTATGTTGTTGTGTTACATTGGAATCAGCATCTCTGCTCTGCTTTATTCTAACTCTGTATTTCCTAAATCTGGAGAACAGACTGGTAATGTGATGCCTTCTGTTTGTTATGAAAGTACAGATAAAAATATGGTTATGCAGAACTGTGTGGCTGACAGACTTTTTTAGTATGGGCATTTTTTATATATATACATGTAAATGTGGTGTGTAGTTATTGTGTAGATTCTTTTGGTGGTGCTAATACTATATGCAGTTTAAAAAAAGTTTGTAGAAAGTTGAAGAGGCTGAACTTGGTTCATCAAAGCCAATATTTAGGGACTTCCACACTAGGAAAAACCTGACCATCTGTTTAGGTGTCTGATACAGAAGTGTATCTGCACTGATTAAAAGGAAGACACATGCACACACCAAATACATAGATATATACCCTGCTGGGGAGATGCAGATTTCCTTCTGGGTGTTCTCTTTGTCACACAGAATTATTGAGATTCCCAACATGAGTAATTAATCTGCCTAAACACAAAGGGAATGAGACTAGGACAAATTTGCTAGCTGGAAGGAATTCTTAAATCTGTATATCAGTATTTAAGAAATAATTCTTTTCTCTTTAATAAAAAGTTCTGGGTATTCAGTTCTCTATTTTTGGTGTGAAACACTTCCTTGCTAATTAAGGGCTTCATTAATTTTGATTTTGACTGAAATACTGAATATTTTGTTACTTGAATTTTATCTGCACTGGGGAGTAATACACATTCAAAGTTCAAATTGCCTTTTTCTTCTGAAATAATTTTTTAGTTATAATTATATCTTGCAAATTAGTTGCAAATAATTATATCATTTTAAGCATTCTTAAATTACTTTAAAAGACTCTGTAGTTCAAAAAAGGATCACTTATTTTTTAATAATTAATATTAACCTTTAATCTCCACAACTTTTTCTTTTATTCAGTTAATACAGCATTTGCCTCATCTTTACATGTGCCTTCAACATCCCAGCACTGCTGTGAGACACATGGCTTCCCGTTGTGTGGGTGTTATGAGCAAAATAGCAACCATGGAAACAATGAATATCTTTCTAGAGAAAGTTCTACCATGGCTGGGAGCAATAGATGACAACACCAAACAGGAGGGTGCAATTGAAGCACTTGCATGTATCCTTGCTTGGATATTCAAAAATGCAGAAACTTCTTTGCTGTTGTTTCATTTGGGTGAACAAAAATGGTTGCCTGCAAAAATGGGAGGATGAATAAAATAAACTACTAAGCTGATTTTTCTGCTGTGGAAAGAAACAGAGGAAACTTTCATTTCCATTGCCCTTATTTTATCTACCAAGTGATGTTTTGGTGGAGGTAATTCACTTTTTCAAACCATGCACTTTGCTAAATAGAAATGGGTAGATCAGATTTCCCTGCTTCTGTATTGCTTTGTTACTAGAAATCTCATTCATGCGAGTGTAACAATTAATGACTCTTACTTTCTGAGTGTGAAATCTCCTGGATGTAGATTTGTCAGACAAACCTGAACTGTTAAAAACTATTTCCTTAATAACCACTCCAGGTGTAATGGAGCAGCTGGATGTTGGTATTGTCCCATACATTGTTCTTCTCGTGGTTCCAGTTCTGGGCAGGATGAGTGATCAGACAAACAGTGTACGTTTTATGGCCACTCAGTGCTTTGCCACACTGATCAGGCTGATGCCTCTTGAGGTAAGCTTGAGCTGTAAGTATATGGATATGTGAACTGTCCTGTGTCCACTCTCACCAGCTGCAAAGTCCAGGCTTCTGGTTTATTAAATGCTGAATGAGTAACTAGGTTTATAAGTGTTGAGTCCATATCAGATAATAAAGATGTGCCCTTTTTAAGTAAAATGAGCAAAATTGGACCCTGTGCTAGCAATTTTCTAATTTAATGTTAAAATAAAATTTCTCTTTATAAGATGCTCATGTCAGCTGTATACATAAAATTAAGTGGTAGATCTATTAATTTTGTGTGTAATGCTGCTTTTCTTAGTTTGGGTTTATAAGTTTTAGGTGTTCTATTTGCCTTCTCCTTAGGTATGTGTGTTGCTGAATATGTTGTCAAGAGAAATGCAAAAAGCAAAACTGGTTTAAAAGCAGAATTGAAAATAACAGTAATAGAAATAGTATGGGGATAAGTAGGGTAACTTATTACTAGTTTCTAAAATCAAAAAGCACCACCCTACATATTTAGGGAAATATTGTATATTATGATGCAGTAGTGTTTAATCAGTACAGATCTGCTTCAGTCTTTCACTCCTGCTACAATTTGCATACCTCAGACAACTTCTGATGTTATTCATCAAGGACTGCAATGCTTCTAAGTAGCTTAATGTGACCACCAGATGGTAATAGAAGACAGTTTAGAATTTCCACAGCAATAATGAAAAGCAATTGACAGCTTAATACATTTTTTGTTCTTCCACTTTTTAATTTAGCATAATAAAACCTTAGAATCTGATAACTAGTGATCTGCCTTAACAGGAGCACACTTACTTTGTGTGCTTACACTGAGATGTTCAACAAGTTGAAAGTGAGCAAAGAACTTTCCCCACAGTTAAGTGGGGAAACTTAACTGTGCACGTTTTTCTGCATCTTTATGCTCAAATTGATTATTGCTGCAACCATAAAAATCAAAGTATGATTGAGAGAAGGATTGTAAGATAAATGTTTCAGCTTTATTAAACTTGTATTCATAAGCAATTCTGCAAGCTGACAACATATTTGAACCAAATTACCTGCCATAGTGTTCATACTGCAGGTAAGTTCTCCTAAAAGGGAGTGTAGGCAGAGCACTGAACAAGGAGGCTGCTGTCTCTGTGTGTGCTTCAATATCATATGGGGCAGTACTAACATCCCCCTTCCTTACTAACCACATACACAGTGGAATTGTTTGATAGAGGTTTTTTTAGCCAGGAGCCCTCTGTAAGTGATTAGTAAGATGGGTTTTGAAGTAAAGTTAACTAAAGATGGAAGAGGCCCAGAAAAATGGGATGACAGATGTGATGGTGGGAAAATAGGAGTGCCTCTGCTGCTGCTGTATTTTATTAGCAAGGAAGAATGAGCATATTTGGCCCCCCAAATGCCGCCTTTGGGCTTCTGGCCTGGTATGGGGAGTACTTAGGAAGTAAAGGTCAGCTGTTAAAAACCTACAGGGGCTCAGGTTTTTTTTTTCTTCCTAACAGTTTCCAACTGCTTGAATTCATCCTATGGGTTTCAGTATCACTTTAGATCTAATTCTACTAAGTAGGAGAAAAATCCATCAAACTTTGGATGGTAGCTTGTGGCTCAAGAGGAGTGGGTGTCATGGGATTCTCTAGCCAGCCAGATAAACCCTCTGATAAGAGGTAGAATAGCTTAGTCTTTGAAGAATCTTAGAAACACGACCAAAATTTTCTCTCTCTTGTGTAATTTTTATCAATCTTTTCAATGTGTCCTTTTGGGGCAGGATCTGTGTCTTGCATCTTACAACCCTGCTTGTGTTGACCTGCAAATAATCAAACAAGTATAGCTAAATATAGTATTTAAGTTCTGAGTTTAGAATCATAGAGTTGAGAAGATTGCAGATCTTTATTGTGTGCTTAAAATGTCTGAGTAGTATGAGGTGTAAGTTCTCCTCTGTGTAGCAGTTAAGTCCTATAGCCCTTACATGACTGCTTAAAAAATGTTACCCTAGGCTGGTATACCAGACCCACCAAACATGTCTGAAGAATTAATCAGAATGAAGGCTAAAGAACGTCACTTTCTGGAACAATTACTGGATGGAAAAAAACTGGAAAACTATGAAATTCCAGTACCAATCAAAGCAGAGCTCAGAAAATACCAGCAGGTAACAGCTTATACTTTTGTTTTTAAAGTTCCAGTCTGATATGGATTCCTGGGATAGTAGGAGTTGCTTAGATACATTTTCTTTGTGGATTTTTTGAGTTTGGTTTCAGTTGTGCAGTGTGTATCTTGGACTTTGGGGTAAGGAAGAGCAAATGAAGTAATGCATGCTTCTTATATAGTTCTAGTGATGTATTTTCCCATTCCTGGATTCTGCCTTTTTTTCTGGGAATGGCCAGTGGGCTGTGCCTTGCTAACACTCACTCTGGAGCCCACCACTGCAAAGCCAGGCCTCACTGTACCATTTGGGTGTTTGTTTTTCCCTTTATTCCCCCCGTTTTTAGTGAATGGGCTGCAGTAGATGCATCTGTGGTGGGAAATCAACTCCTAGTTTGACAGTGCTGGGTCATTGAACATGTGGATGTGTGAACTGAAGCTTAACTAGCAAAAAGCCAGGTTTTACTTGAGGCACTCTCCTTCTTTTCTGATTTCAGGATGGAGTGAACTGGCTTGCATTTCTCAATAAATACAAACTTCATGGAATACTTTGTGATGACATGGGCTTAGGAAAAACTTTACAATCCATTTGCATTCTTGCAGGTGATCACTGCCTCAGGTAAGCTTAAACAAATCGCATTCTGTCTTAGACTTTAATGTTAGGTTTTGTGTGGTAATCAATCTGGACATAGTCCTGGGCAGCTGTGACTGTAGGTGGCTGTGCTTGGATAGGGGGTTTGGACCAGGTGGCCTCCACAGGTCCCTTCCCACCTCAATTCTGTGAAAAACAGTTTTTTTTAAACTCTGTTTTATATTCTTCAAGGGCTCAGGAATATGCAAGAACAAAACTGGTGGATAGTGTTCCTCTTCCCTCCTTGGTGGTGTGTCCTCCTACACTCACAGGACACTGGGTGGATGAAGTGGGAAAATTTTGCTCAAAAGAATATCTTAATCCATTGCACTATACCGGACCTCCTACTGAGAGAGCAAGGTAACCCATCTTGCATTTATAACTGGTTTAGAGTAAAATACCATACATAGAATTTTTCCATGTACTTTACTACTACTACTGAAGCATAGTTTGTGAGCATGGGAACACTTGTGGTGGTATCTTTAAAGGCTGAAATAATAACATGTAAGGAACGCTTCAATTTACTTCTCATTTTTTTCTTAAGATTGCAACACCAGGTGAAAAGACACAATCTCATAGTGGCTTCATATGATGTTGTAAGAAATGACATTGACTTCTTCAGGTAAGAATTAGCTTGTTTTCTGAGGTGTTTAATAGCTTAGAATTTTAAATGCTACTTAAGTCTGTGTTCTTCTTTTCCAGAAATATTAAGTTTAATTACTGCATTCTTGATGAAGGCCATGTAATAAAAAATGGAAAAACAAAGCTGTCAAAAGCAGTAAAACAGCTGACTGCTAATTACAGGATAATACTTTCTGGGACACCAATCCAGGTAACTGATTTTCTATTTTGGATGTATAATAGAAAACAAACAAGATAAACCTATCTTACACTCAGTTTTATTGTACCTTTTAGCAATCATCTTGTTCAAAGTATACATTGTAAAGCAGCTTTTCATTTCTAAATGCTCAAAATTACATCTTTTCCCTTTCCTGGTATACCTCTGTATAGGGAAATTAATGAAAGTTTTGTCATATTAATGGGGTTCAAAAGTTGGCAGCAAGACTTCCTCTCCTACTTCCTCTTTAAGTGTCAGGTGCAAAGGAAGAGACCATTTCCCTATGCCTCAAGTACAATTAGCAGGAAACTCAATTCTGAGATCTCCAGATTTTGAGCTTTGTCCAAATGACATGGCTGTGCAGTATCTGTCTCACCCAGGACTAAGAGCACTGGTGTCTTCCTGGGTTTTGTTAACCAGGAAAACTCTGGGTGTGGCTTAAGGCACTGGACACAGGGGGAAGTCCATTTATACATTCAAGTGCATGCAAAGGTATTTCTGTTACTCAGATGGATGAAAGAGCCACCAAGCTCCAGGAGCTTAGGACTGGGTTGTAGTGTGATGCTTGTAGGGTTTTAAATATGTATGGAAGTATTTTCTGATACCTTGCAACAACTTATTACTTAGGAAAATAATTTGTCAAATGTTTCTTTTATGTTCAGAACAACGTCTTAGAGTTGTGGTCGTTGTTTGACTTCCTCATGCCAGGATTCTTGGGCACTGAACGCCAGTTTGCAGCTCGTTATGGCAAACCAATCCTGGCAAGCAGAGATGCCCGAAGCTCCAGTCGAGAACAAGAGGCTGGTAAGGATCAAATATTTAATCTTTAGGCTTTTGTTTTAGCCTTTTAAATCAGAACTGCTAATGAAAAGAAGTGTGGTTATTTCTAACATCAGAGATTGAAGAGATTGTATGTTTTGAAAAATGTTTTTCTTCTAAAACACTGGTGCTGTTGCTCTCACTAGGGGTACTTGCAATGGAAGCTCTGCACCGCCAAGTCCTGCCATTCCTGCTAAGGAGAATGAAAGAGGATGTGCTGCAAGACCTTCCACCCAAAATTATTCAAGATTATTACTGTATTCTCAGTCCTCTACAGGTATGCTTAAAAGGTGGCTGAAAGTTTATTTTTCAGCACAGTTAAGACATCAGAGACATGAATTCTGTATTCCTGTGTCAATCTGATATCAGCTCTGACATTCTCTGGATGTACTAAAAGGATTTTGTAGTATGTGTTAAAAACACTAAGTCCAATCCTGTAGGAATAGAATATTTCTTGGGCTTTATTTTGGGCATTGATCAGGAACAACATGTAGGCATCTGCTGATTGTTTTTCAATAACACTTTCCAAGCTGAAAGAAAACAAATGGCAAGAGATTATGTTATTAATGATTAGCTTGTGTTACATATGAAATAGCTTTCTTGAAGTATGATAATTCAGAATTTTAACTTTTAACTAAACTCTGAATAGGGCAATCTGTCAGAAGAAACACACTCTTTCTCTTGTCTGGTCTGCAGGTTCAGCTTTATGAAGATTTTGCCAAGTCTCGTGCCAAATGTGATATTGATGAAACAGTTTCTTCAATTTCACTGAATGAAGAAACTGAAAAACCAAAGCTTAAATCTACAGGTCATGTATTTCAGGTACAGATTTTTTCAGTAATTTTCATTACCTCGTACATACATTTTTGGTAACTGTATTTATAGGTTTAGTAAAAAATGAAAATCAGAATAGTAAGCTTAGACATTTGTGGTCATATGATCTAAGCAGAGTATTTACGGCTGGAATGTGAAGTATAGCTGTTGTGTTTAAATTATGGATTTGTGTTTTATGAAGCATAACACTGCCTCATATTTTTAATGCGATCTGCTCGGTTGGTGTTCCGCTATTTTATGGATCTTGTAAAAACTAAGTACTGAGAGAGCAAAACCTCAGAATGAGGGAAGTAATTCTGATTGCATCTGCTCTTGCACTTTAACATTAAGATTCTAAAACATGGACAAAATGTTTCCTTAAAGGTAGATATGAATTTATGAAGGTTCATGATCTTTTAGATTTGAAGATTAACTCTTGGTTAGTTGGAAACAATTATTCTCAAACTGTTCACAAACCCATTTCCTCTACTCCAGACTCAAATGAAAGTGTGGGAAATGGTAATCCTTGCATTTCTCCTGAAAGAAGGGACCAAGATCACAATGAGTATATCAGTGTTTGGATACAATTTGAAATGCAGGTTTTAAATGTGTAACTTTGAAAATACGCCATAAAGTCCAGATTGTGGAATGTGGCCCCTGTACTTAAAATTAATTCTGTTAATCCTTCTTCTGTAACTGTGTTCTTATTATTTCATTGAACTTCATTTCTTAAATAATTAAAGGCATTGCAGTACTTGCGGAAGCTCTGCAACCATCCAGCATTAGTGCTCACAACCCAACATCCAGAGTACAAGAGAATTACAGAGCAACTTGCAGCTCAAAATTCATCCCTTCGAGATATCCAACATGCACCTAAGCTGTCTGCTTTGAAACAAGTAAGTGGACATGTGTTGTGCCTTAAATTCCCCAAATGTCTCTACTGCAGTTACAGCTTAGGATGTTTTATTTAAGATTTCATCAATAGGGAAACTCTTAAATAAAATTAAGTAGTGAATGATAAAGAATGCAAGGGTATTTCAGGGATATGCCCTATTTTCCCTGATATTTTAAGAGGGAGGGAGAAACACAATCTTTATGGCAGTGATGTTTATATAACTTGTTGGCATATGAAAAACCTTACTTCTGTTTTATTCTTGTCCCTCTTGTTGCAGATTTTTCTTTCATTTTTATTACACAGGAGACTACTTCCTTGATAAAGTTAGATTGCATTGCCATAGCTTTACTTACAGTAGAATTTCAGTAAGTGAAGAAAATGTTATTTTTTTTTATTTTTTTAATGATTTTCAAGTTTTTCATAGTTTGACAGGGAAGCTAAACTTTGCCTTCTTGTCGTTTAAGTGACTGTCATTTAGATACTTCCTTCTGCAGTTTGTTTCTCTAATTTCTACTTTTGGTAATCAAGGAATGTCAATGTTTACATGAGCTCTACAGTAATTTTAATGACACATTATAATGTTCTTTTACTTAAAGCTGCTGCTAGACTGTGGTTTGGGGAATGGTGGATCCTCAGAAAGTGGTACAGAAGCAGTTGTGGCCCAGCACAGGGTGCTTATCTTCTGTCAGCTGAAGAGTATGCTGGATATAGTGGAGCATGACCTTCTCAGACCTCAGTTACCTTCAGTTACCTACTTACGACTCGATGGCAGCATTCCTGCTGGGCAGAGACATTCCATTGTTTCCCGGTATGCATTATCCCCTCATAACCAGTATGAGCCCAGCTTTGAAGAACTGTATTATTTACATAGTGCAAAATTGGGTTTTTTGTCTGCCTCAGAGCAGATGAGGCTCATAAATTCTTTATTGAAATGAAACTCACCACACTTAACTTTTTCTTGTATGCAGGTTTAATAATGACCCGTCTATAGATGTTCTTTTGCTCACCACTCATGTTGGTGGACTGGGACTTAACTTGACAGGGGCTGACACAGTTGTGTTTGTGGAACACGATTGGAACCCAATGAGAGACCTGCAAGCCATGGATCGGGCACATCGCATTGGGCAGGTGAAAACCTCTTCATTTCCCATAAGGGTGGCTTTTCTCTTGCTGAACTTTCTTGAGAGAGTTTGTAATGTATAACAAAGTGACATCTGTAGGTTTCTACCAAGCTTCCATTCATACTTAGTTCTTGCAAATATGCCAGCTGCTGAAGTGCATACTTCCTTATTCTACCCCCAGCTTGGTAAGTCTTCTCTTCTGTACTTCCTGAGCTGCTGGGGAGGGGCCAGAGAAGAATCACCCTTTGGTGGAAGAAGAGATGACTGAGGACTGAGAGAAGGAACTGAAGGGACAGCCCACAGGGTTGTCCTTCTCTGGTGCAAGACAGGGCAAGAATGACTGCTGGTAGTCTTCCCCCAGAGCTGTAAAAATCAGTGAATTCTTTCAGAGTACAGAGGCAACTGAAGATGCTTCTACTCTACAGTGGCATAGTCTCATGCTTTCCATCTAATGTCTGTCAGACTGAGTACAGTTATTGAAGGGTGGCTCCAAGCCGAACTGCTTCGGGACTACCCATGAGAAACACTAAAAGCTTATGGTTTACTGAATACCTGAGATTATACTTTTTAGCTAAGTGTGCTTTTTATCTTTCAGAAACGTGTTGTTAATGTGTATCGCCTGATAACCAGAGGAACTCTGGAAGAGAAGATCATGGGTCTTCAAAAGTTCAAAATGAATATTGCAAATACAGTGATCAGCCAAGAAAATGCAAGCCTACAGAGCATGGGAACAGAACAGCTTCTTGATCTGTTCACTCTCGACAAGGTAAAGAAACAGTTTTACAAATCCCTACCAAAAATAGTCAGCTTAGGGAAAAGCTTTGCTTTGAAATGTAAAATTTAATCACGTGAATGCTTAAGTTGGACTGATGAATAGTAGACAGCTCTCTGAACAACAGGAGGAAGTGATATTTCCCCAGAATTATCAGACTTCAAGAATTTATTAGTTCTTGAAAACATTATTCTGTATATTAACAGGAATTTTTTTCTTTTGTGAAGGATGGCAAAACTGAAAAAGCAGATACTTCTACCTCTTCTGGCAAAGCATCAATGAAATCAGTACTCGAAAACCTTGGAGAACTATGGGATCAAGAGCAGTATGACACTGAATATAGTCTTGAAAACTTTATGCATTCATTAAAGTAACCACCACATATTTGTAATACAACTGCTGCTAGTTCACATATTTTTCTGCTGATATTCAGCAAACTTCAAAGCATATAGAGTGAACCTTTAGCTTAATGTGTAAATAGACTTACCGAAAGAAGAATCTTCAAAAGACTGGCATGAAGTAGTGTCAGCTGTTTCACTGGGAAGTTATTCTGTCTTAAACGTTTGCACTGTATAAAAACTTTAAATGTAAACATTGTGAGGTGGTTTGAATTTTACTTGTTCTGAACAACTGCAAATTCTTACTTGGTAGAAGAATTAAAACAAAGCAGGTTTTTACATCTGTTAACAAGTGTTACTTGTGTTTGCAGTTAAGTCCACCATTATTTCTTTCTGTATCTATAATAGTTTTGTACAGTTGTTTCAGTGAGTACTTCAGGTTGTTCAGTGTACATTTTTATTTTAAACACAACTTGCTTTTATGGTGTATTTAAAAAGCAATTTTCAACTTAAGCTTTCATTCAGATCATTTCAGGACTTATATCACCAGAGGCAAAGCCTAGAAGCCTTGAAAGTATGGAAGAATGGAATGGCACTAGGCTTGTGCACCCACCTTTGTATATTGACTATATATATATCATGCTCTTCAGTCTTTTGACACCATCTTGTGAGAACAGCTGACTTGAACTTTTTAATGTAATGAGCTCTATTAAATACAGGTAATGGCCTATTTGAGGCCATGTTTGCATCCTGTTAGCAGGGGTGTACTTTTTTAATTTATCTATAAGGCTAGAATATAGCCACTTTGAGAGATGCATGTATTCCATATGTTTCAATCCTATATATTTTTTGTAACTAAAAGAAGAAATTAAATATACAGACAGACATTTTCCAGAAGTAGATTTTACACTGTCTAGGATTCTAAAATCCATGCTAAAGTGACTGTGTACTAAACTGATGCATGATTTAAAGCTTCTTAATGGAATAGGGAGGATTTTTTTCTTTAGGAGAAAATATACATAGAAATACCTAGATTCAGCTTGAGGTAATTGAATAGTTAAAGTTGTGTAACAAAGATAGCAAAAGATTTTAATAGCAATGAGTGAGAATAATATGGCTGTATGTTATGCAGCTTTTTATAAAAAAGGGAGGCAGTATAAAAGTGTTTCTAGATGTGCATATGTACCAGTATATGCACTTTTTATAAATATTAAGTTATAGATAACTTACAGCAGTTGTCTGAATACATAGAATATATGTGTAAATATAAAACCTAAGGTTTATAGCTTGCAGTGTGCTTAAGCATCAGAGCTTAAAAACCACCAGAGACCTCAACTATTGTAAAATAAGATTGTTTTAAAACTATATAAATCAAGACAGTTCTATAGCATTGGAGAAGAATTAATGTCACATTTCAGTAGTTATGAACTGCCAGATTGTAACTAAATTAGCATTCCATGAAAATAAAACAAACTGGGAATATAAGTTGCATGTTGGGTTTGTCCATATTTAGTTTTGTTTCTGTAGGGAAGACTTTTCTGGCTGTTTAAAAAACCTAATGCTTTTGGAAATTACAGCTGGATTATGAGTGTTATATTGGTTAATTTCTACCTTCAGACTATTTTTGTTGTGCTTTCAGCTGATGATCCAAGCAGGGGAGACAAGAAGGGGCTTGGTGGCGTTTGCAGAGAAGTTACAATGCTGGAATAATGCGTACTTGAAAATAACTTGGTGCAGTAATTTGGTGATAGTGCCTAGAAATAACAAGATATTTGAATAAAGAAACTTCTTTAGTGGTAAAAATTGCATATGTTTTTCTTCAAGAGTTTTATTAGGTGCAGTGGTAAGAAACTGGGTTCTGTTGGGAAAGAAATAGACAGCATAGGACTTTTTAAAGCCAGTTATTTATCATATTGAGGTTGCTATGCAACCATAATAATTTTAGCAATGGCTCTCTTGTATATCACATCAAGAAGACTTCTGCACCTGAAAAACAGGGGAAAGCAGAACCTAGAATAATTCAAGATTATTATATGTACTGATTGATCTTAAGTGTTCTGTGAAAATGCTTTGAAATGTAACCCAACAGGAGCACTGCACCAACTATATACAAAATAGGATTTTATTACCTTAATATTTAACAAAAAGCTCTTCTATGCTTCTCAAACTAGCAGAGCACTTGCCAAGATCTGGCTTGTTTGTGCAGTGTCCTCAGTGCACAAACTGTATTCACTTACAGCAAAACTCCAGTGGGAAATAGCTCTTAGAATGCCTCTAACTGCATTTGATCTCTTTAATGGGTATTCAGCTGGACCAGACCAGGGTCTGGGGTGGAATAGTAAAGTTTATTTATTTCTAGGGTGAAACAAAACCTTCAGATATGTCAGATTCTCAGCACAAACCATTTTGCTCTCCAGCTCTGCCCCTAGTACAGGTTGTCACTTGCTAATGAGGATACAGCCTAAGCCTTGACTGATTGCAGGTGGAGTAAGTGGAGGCCCAAAGAAACATGAATTGAGTAGAACCATGCATAGGCTCAGAATGCTTTGTGTTGGAAGCAACCCTAAAGATCATCCAGTTCCAAAGCCCTTCCATGGGCAAGGACACCTTCCAGTACACCAGATTGCTGCAAGATCTGTTCAAGGACAGTTTTCTGAATATAAGAGTTTTTATAGAGATGATAATCCATCTGAATTCTTTCTGTGGTCTGTTAAATTACATTACCTTTGAATTTGTATCAGAAACCCTTTCAGCTGGCTCCCTATCTTCTAGTAGCTTCACTAGTTCTCCATTATTCTCTTCTACAGCAAGTTTGGAAGTATCTGTTCAGTTACCCTGTTTTTAAGGCCAACTTTGTTTTCAGGAATCAGGATTTAATTGATACTCTGGCAGCCAGACCAGACTTGGGGATTCTGCCAGCAAGGGAATGCTTCCTTTGGTGTGAGACTGACAACCCTACCCTCTCCAGTACAGGAGTTCTACTCCCCTGCTGGGAGGACCAGATAGCAGCACGGTAACAGAGCTCTAAGTTCACACTGACAATCCTGTAATCACTCAAAAGGAGATGCTCTTGATCTGCTGTATGTGTGCATGGGCAGAGCTCTGCTGGTATGAGCCCTGAGATGAGCTCTGTTGGTTGGAGCAAGCATGGTGCTCATAATGCCAAGTCCTCTCCATTCATAAGCCTAATGCAATAACAAATTAATTTTCTTCAATTTTAACAGGTACCTTTGACATACAGAAGTTTGGGCACAGATCTTCTACTCTTTATCTTTTTTCTTGGGCAAGAGCTAAGTACACTATGATTACACTGTGCATATGCTGCAGTAGATAGGCAAGAAGACAAGAGAGAAAGTTGTCTTTTGCCAAGGTTAAGACATTTTTATTAACTTCTTGTGGACACTGGGGTCCAAACTTGCAACTTTACATCTCAAGTTGTACCCACCAGCCATGCATCTGCACAAATCAGCATATGTGGGTTTAGGAAATGTGTTAGGCTATCCTTCCTTAAGGCTATCAAACCTTTAAAAAGTCTTATGTCCTTAACTCAGTCATGTGGGTAGCTAACTTGGAGTTGGGTGTCTGACCATTTACAAAGTAATCAACAATCACAGGCTCTTACAGATGATGACCTTCAGTGGTTTCTTTTAAAGTAAAATTCAGACCAGGATTCACTAAGTTGTAAGAGGAATTCCACAAACTAAAGGAAAACATTTACTGCTCATTTTCCCTTTTCAGATGAGGGAAGGCAGTTGATTCAGAAAGCAGAAACTTCAAACTCATAATTCAGCCTCAGGTGCAAAAGCTGCAGGAAGGGGGAGAAAGGAAGGATACCCTGCATCCTGCCAAATGGCTGTTCCAGGGATGCAGCAAAGTGAACTACTCTGCAGTTTAGTGAGAGGCTCAGAAATAGCTGAGCTATCAGAACATGCTGGCCATGTCTCCAATACACTCCAGTTCCAGGGGCCTTTGCAGGGCTATGCTGTGCTGTCCATGCCAAGGCTCTGCCTGCCAGAGCTTTCCTGCAGGTCAGGGTAATTACATTTCACAGTTGATGTAGGCTGGGTGCTTAGCTACTCCATTGAGAAAAGGGAACACTGCTCAGTGGAGTGGCCCAGGCGTTTCATGTGGTTCACTCGTGTGCTTTTCGCTGCTGTTTCAATGTTAGCTCTTTGAGTAAATACTGTGATCTCTAGATACACATTTATGTATTCTCACCCTGTTTCTCATGACTCATACTGTACTTACAGAGATTTAATTATCAATCACAGCCCAGCATCTGAGAAATAAACCTTTCAAGTAGAAATCTGTAATTGTAAGCCAAGGGAAGAGCTAAAGCAGATGTTAAAATCTACTTATGCAAGAACAGAGCTTGAAGAAAGTTAGTTGAATTTGTCATGATCTCTGCTGTAGCAAGAGGGGAGACATTAAAAATACATTAACTCCCAGAAAACGATGCTAATTCCTGCCTTTCTTCTGAATCAGAACTGCCTCACTTAACAGCAAAACTGTCTTTTGACTTTGCATTATCAAAACAAGTGTGCCTTTAGGAAAATGCTGCACTGTATTCTGATCTATTCCTCCATGCTGCCCTTTCTTCCACAGTCCAGATTATAAAACACTTCTGGGACACTTGGAATTGTTCATTCTTGGCCTCTATTTTGCAGTTATTATCACTCACAAAGCACAACAATCAAACTTGTAAACTAAACTTTAGGGACTCAGGTGCTATTTCATGTTTATTTGGACACATTTGGATTCATATAAACACAGGCAAAGTTCACTTCTGGGCATAAAGTCAAAATGCAGCCCATGCTCATATTCAAGAGATGGCAGAGGAAAGGATCATGCAGAATAACAAACCAGCAGTAAGTGCCAGCCCACTAGCATCTGTCTTCATTTATGACTAATTTAAAGCTCACCCACTTAGGCATCATATCAGTTAAATCATCAGTTCATTTGCAAGCTGGAAAGGACAACATGGCAGAATTCAAAGTTGGTACTTCTGCTTTCCTTGCTGCCCTGGTGAGAGCTGCAAGATGTGATCAGCATTTCAGGCTTCTCACGACCGACACAGTCAGCAGTAGTTAATTATTGTTTATAAAATCCAGAACTCTGTGTTCTCACAGTTAGAAGTTACATCAGTCTTTGGCTGTGTCTATTATTTATGAGCTGAAGAGCAAAGGCAGCAAACAAAGCAAGAAGAGTGAAAAAGCACCAAAATCCATGACAGTTTACATGGGCTGTGTAAGGGCAGGGAAAGCAAAGGAGGAGGAAGGGACATGGAATGCCATCAGCCCATCTTCCCTGGCTCTGTTCACTTTCCCACTGTGCAGTATTTTTGCCTCCAATATAGATGTGGTCACAGCTGGCAAAGCCACCGCAGTACTGCTGTGGAAGAGATTAGAATGCCTTACCACTGGGAGCCTGGTGTGTGCTGCTTCATCCCCTTCCCACTTAAGCAGGAAAAGTAGCTCCAACCACCACCACAGGAGCCTGCTGTGCCACCCCGAAGGAGAAAACAAACCAGCCAGACTCTTAAGTTCCCATCAGTTTAAGTGGCAGATGGCTACAAACACCCCACAGCTTCTTGCACCTGCACAGAAACCTAGAGAGAAACAACAACCCTTCCACACGGGCTGAGGCCCAGCGGCGGCAGTGAGGGAGCAGCAGCCAGCGCTGCCTTCACAGAGCCATTGCACACAGAGTGTCCTGAACTGGAAGGGACCCGCGAGGCTCACGGAGTGCAGCTCCTGGCCCCGCACAGGGCTGCCCTGGGAGCCACACTGTGTTCCTGAAGGCATTGTGCAAGGAGCTCTTGAACTCTTGTCAGGGTGGTGCTGTGACCACTTCCCTGGAGAGCCTGGTCAGTGCCCCCCTGGGTGAAGAACCTTGTCCTAATATCCAACCTAACCCTCCCTGCCTTCACACCCTCGCTATCCCTCACTCTCCAAATGGCCTAACAGAAGAAAGGGCCTCAGAGGCACGAGTGTCTCCCTGCTCCTCGGGCTCGGGCCAGCGCCCTGCGGGGGCAGGGGTGGAGGGCGGCCCGCGGCGCGGCGGGGCCGGGCTGGTTGCGGGGCCGGGCTGGTTGCGGGGCCGGGCCGGCGGCGGGGCCGGGCGCACCGCGCCATCCTCGCAGCCTCTCCCGCCCTCATGGCGCTGGTGGCGGCTGCCCAGTGCCAGCTCGAATTGCCCGTGTCCCCAGTTCACCCCCTCCCGGGTTTGCCGCTGTGAGCCCCCGAATCCAAGCCCGGCCCCAGGCCCGGACGAGGCGGGCAGGGCTGAGGCTGTGCGGGGCCGGGCGGTGCCTCCGCGCTGCCGGAGCCTTTGCGGAGCAGCGACAGCGACGGCCCCGGCTGCGGCGCTTGGGATCGCTGCCGGGCGGATCCGCCCGGCTCTGGGGCCCGCTGCACGCCCTGTGGGCTTTGCCAGGTCTCTTGTAAGGCAAGGAGGGCCCCTCTCCGTTTCCTTAGTCTGCTGCTGATCTGTCAGAGTAAGACACGCATCCGTGACAGAGATGTATTCTAGGCACTAAACGGCTTTTGCAATTATTAGATGCCTTCATCAGCTTTGCTTTGGCACTTAATCAGCCGCAAAAGCTATTTATTGCCTCATAAACTCCTCTGCAGCAAACATTATCCTGTAATTAATCCCTGAAAATTACAAAAGCTGATGAGGTAACCCCTTTTTCACACCACCCAGTTAAAATGAGGAGGATTTGTTGCTGTTTTCCCCTTTAATTTTGTTTTTAGACGTTTGTCAGCTGTCTCAGTCAGAGGGCTTGTTAGGACAGGTAGTCGCAATTAAGCAGCATGTCCCAGGTAACAAATACCAGCCAAATCACTGAGCTGTCTGGATTATTCACAGTTGAGAAAGTTAGGAGATGAGTAAAAGTTAAACCTTAATTTAACTCACATTAAAATAGGAAAGGCGGTCTGAATGGCATGTTACTGCAGAGTAAAAGGATGTTACAGACTCATTAAGAGATTGGACCAGTTGCTAATTAGGATTTTTTTAAGCTAAGGACACAATGGCAGAAGTAGATCTCTTGCATACTGAGAGACTTTGGATGCATTCTTGCTTTGTATATCATTAACTTTATATCAACACTCAGAGGAATTCAAAGTAACTGAAAAGCATCAAGATCTTTCTCCATCTGCAACAACACAATACCTTAAAATTTTCACTAGAATAGTGTTTTTTAATCTGAATACAAGTTTTCTTTACAATATAGACATAAAATTCTGCTATTTCTACATACCCCAACCCATACCCCCACCAGATTCAGACATTAGTTTTAAAGTAAAGCAATAAGAAAATAAGAAAAATGTTAGGCATCACTATTTCAAACTTTTGTCTAACCTTATGAGAACTAGAATTTTTGTGTAGCTGGAAATTCAATGCTGTTATAAATGTGTCAATTCTACTTTACAGGGGGATGAGAGGAGCAAGAAGCATTCCCCTAAATATTTGGGAGTTGGCAATTCTCTTCTCTTCCCCTGGATGGCTGATAATTTCTGGGGAATTACCATTGGCTGCTTGGAAACACAATGTCAAGAGAGAAAGTGTTTCATCCAGGTCAGTTGCTGAGTAGCAAAAAGGTGTTGGGACCATGTAATCAGCCAGTTCTCTGCAGATGTGCAGAAAATGTTTCATGAACTGTAAATTCTATTTTAGGAAGTACCTAGTGATGCAGGTAGTTAAGGTAGAATAATTTTGGTAGGGGACTTGAAGTATAGGAAGGAAGGTTGCTCTAAAAATTATTGCAGCAAATTTCCCCATCAGCATTTAAAGTTTCCAAAGCAAATTCTGAAAAGGGAAAAAAAATCTCTTGTGTTTGAGAAATGGAAAAAGAGAAAACAGGAAAAAAAATGTTGCCTCCTATGTCTCTTAAAGCTCTTTATTTTTCCTCTTCATTGAAAGAAAAAACACAACCCAAACCCAAAAAAAACCTCAAGTTTGTTCTAATCCTAGCTCACAGCTGCTAGGGAATTTACATCTCCTGTGGCAGGTGTTAATCATGGTGAGACTAAAGAGCAGTTCCACTTCAGTGAGTCTTTCTGTGTGTTAGTAGGTGGTAGCATAGTCAGGACTCAAATTATAAGAGATTATGTTTTCAGAGATGTGTTGAAAACCCCAACCCAGCAATTATGTTATCCAAAGGAGTCCATTTGTTACTGCTGGAGACATCCTGCATTGCTGAGTGCTGCGTTCTTGCCACCTGAGTTTCTGAAACACAAGTGTGGGGGGGAAAGGATTAGGTAAGTGAATACTGCTAAAGCCAAACTTTGGAAACTAGAAAGTCTGAGGCTTTACATCCTGGGAGGAGTTGTGGTGAGCTGCAGCTGGTGCAGTTTTTTGCAGGGTTAGATGGTCCAGCAGCCATCTTGCTGAGATGGGGAGTGGAGGGCAGGGCTCTGCAGCGGCCAGTGACAGTCCAGTCACCTCGTGCAGCCCCAGGAACAGTCACACAGGCAGTGGGACACACCCAGGGTGCAGGGGCACCTCGGTACCTGGAGTCCACAGCTTCTTGAAATGAAAGGAACCACAGTAAAAAAACTTGAGTTCATTGGGAGTTACAGTGGATAACTAAGTTCGTTCTAGTTTAAGATACTTCTGAAGTAACTGTGGTAGTGAGAACACATGCTCAGGAGCAGTGACATTCAGGACTCCCAGGTCTGTATCTTGCCCTTTGGCTAAAGATGAGGCCAAAGGTCCAGACCTCTGAGTAACCTCACCTGAGGAAATGCCAGCAGAGGTCCCTCACTGTGACAGGTTTGGTGTTTCTATGCATTTAGTTGCAACTTTCTCATATGCCTGTAACTTCCTTTCTGAGCAGTTTGGTATTTTTGTCATGCCTAAACCAAAGGATTTCGTTCAGGAATAATGTTCCTCCTCTTGGTTGCATAACTGAGCACAAATACTAGCTGCTGTCCCTTTCCTTTAGAGCACAGCTGGAACACCACGGGAAAATGGCAGTCCCAGTCCTATTTCCATTTTTATGGACTAGAGAGATTGTTCAGTGATGTTAGTGTAAAGGCCTGCAACATACTGGGATATGAGTGGGATTTGTGTGGGATTCCTTTCACCTGAAACTTTTCCACAATGCAACACAATCTGAAATATCATGTAGAGTAAAGAATATGAGAGTGAATGTGTAAGCATATCAGGCTGCTTGCTCTAGTCTGGGTTTTATGTGCATCCCTATGGAAGAGAGACTGTGGTTGTGTCTCTGCATCACAGACTGTTCATTTTATGCATTTTAAAGCAAAACTTCCTTTGGCTAAAGTGCAAAAAAAGTCCTGGTAATGTAATTGCTACTTACCTACAGCTACTTGAAAAACATTCTCTTGACTCTCCAGGAGATACAGAAAAAGAAGGGATTTTGTTTCCTCCAAATTACATCACATCACACAATTTTCTATTAATCTTCTTTTCAGTATAAAGAATATCCCTGTTGTTTCCAAAAGATGACAACATGCTGCTCAGTGGGCCAAAGGAATGATAATGCACTCTTAGAGCATGAGGAAATCAGCCTTGTTAGCTCTTCTTCCAAGAATAAAGTCGAGCAAAAAGGTTAATGCAGGGTTGAATCCTTTAGAGTAATTCATCAAATATGTTAATGAGAGCACCACTTTGTTATCATTTCTAAAAAAGAGAGGTTGGATCAGAACAACTTGAAATTAGAAACAATCTCAACATACTGACTCTAGGACTTGGTAAGATATAGAGACTCAGAGCTGCCTGAAGAGTCCCCTCCATCACTGAGCCCAGCCTTGCCCCACCAGAAAATCTACAAGCAGGAAGCTGAAGGTGAAGTTTCTGTGAGTGTCCTGGGGGGGAGCATTGTCTCCTGCAGCTCCAGCAGCAGTGAGGTGCAAGAGGCAGATACAGGCAGAGCTGTTATTTATGCCTTATTTGGTACAAACAATGCATTTTAACCTGCCTAACAGAAACTGAGCCAGGCTGAGTCAGAACTGTTGTGAACTTGGATTCCTGAGTTGTTCCTAATGTCTGAGCAAACCTTTTCTTCCAGCTTCTGCCAATCTGATTTGCAGTCTGAAGGGATTTGTAGAGTTAACCTAAGTGCATTGAATAGGTTTTGACTAATTCAGTCTCAGTTGGAAATGAATGTGTATGTAATAGGATATTGCTGAGAAACAGCTTCTTGTGTTGTGCTTTTCTGTGTACAAGTTTTGTTTGAATGCTGCCAGTCCTTCTTGGACATCACAGCCATGTCTTTGAAACATTGACATAATAAAATCCAGTGCTGGGGATAGAGAGCTCTCTACCCAACACAGTCCTTTCAAAGAGGGATCAGACTTTCAACCTCAGGTTTTTTACACAATGAGAAAGAAGCAGCAATTAAAGCTCCTTATATGCTTGTTAAGTATAGAAATTAAATGATACCAATATGTGTTCTCTACAATGGAGATGGGGGCAGAAAAAGATCATCACGTTAATTCGTTTTTTTCTTTTGGAAAAAAGACTGGTTTTATTGAGTATTACAAGTGAGACCAGTGCATTCTTAAGTGCTTGTAAGATCTCAGACAAGTTATTTCTTTTTTTGTCCTTTTTGTTGCTTTTATGTGCTCATTTTGTTTTTCATGCTTAGACTAAAAGTGCTACAGGACAGAATCTCACTCTCTGCCTTATGTAGTGCCAGGCCTAACAAAATTTGCTTTGCTTTGGGGCCTTTAGACACTGATGAAACATGAATACTTTCAAAGATAATTAACTACACTGACTTTGAATGGAAAGTTATAGTCTGGCCTGAGAAAGAGGAATCTTTACTGCTCTACCCTATCTGCTAATGAGTATTCTCTTGGAAAGGAAGAGACTGGAAATTTTTGCAAACATGCTAGATGTTCAAGATGCTTTCAGAGTTGCAGCTGAGTCTGAAGGAGCTGGAATGTGAGTGGTTAAATTGTGTTTGGCTGAAAATCAAATTAGTGATACCTGCATCTCTCACCAGCACCTAAAGCCTAGAAGAGGTTTAGTAAAAACGAAAGAACTCCTTGTCTTTTGCAGACAACTGTGATTGCTTACAAAACTTAGCCATCAAGCACCTTGAGGGGCACAGGGTTGCAGTGTGGTAATATTTAGGCTGTAAAACAAACAGAATCAAAATAGGCTTTCCTTTGAAGAATTATATAATTTTCCATTTATTCTTTTTTTTTTCCTATTATTTTTATCACAACAGCACCTAAGAGTCCAGTAAGCATAAACAGCAAGGCAACATACAAATCCTGCCATAAAACTCTGCTCTTCCTCTGAAGCACAGTTGGTCCATGGGCACAATAAGAGGGGCAAATTAAGTTGCTCAAGAGATGCTTGGTCTGACTACATTTTATGACTTCTTCTTCTCCAGAAGTTCTTGTCGTGTCAGTTCTACCAGCTGATCTACTTTGTTAATTTTTTTTCCAGCTTGAGTTTTTTGTAGAGTGAGATTGCATTCTGTAGTTATTAGATAGATAAGAGCTGAGATAGCTGGAACTCTGTCAGAGATGTAGCATGAAGTGTCCAGGGAGTGGAAGCTGCTTAACCGTGATCAGCAGCAGAAGACACAGCAAATGAGCATGCTCTGATTAGATTAAGCCAGCCCAGATGGCACAGGTGTGGGAAATAAGTGCAGTCAGAAATTCCTTCTCATTGAGTTAGTGCCAGGCTGTGATGAGGAGTATCTGCAAAGACAGTCACTGTTGCAATTACTCTGGCCTTTAATTTCTTTGTTTTAAAAACTAAAGGAAGTCCCCTCCCAAAAAACACTTTAATAAACAGAGTGACTGATGAATCATAGGAGGGCACATTTAAATATGGGAAGAGTATATAGAGTTTTCTTCACCCTACTTCTGAACAATGCACTTTAAATGTAGGAAGTGACACTAATTAGTCCACAGATGCAACACAAAAATTGTGGTCTATGTGTTTTCCCTCAGAAGACTACCAGAATATCCTCTGTAATAAGAGAAAATATTTCTGTCATGGGAGTGGTCCAGGTTTAAATGCTCTGTTGGTATCATCATGGTAGACTATTCTAATTTGCCTTCTAGTTTGATAACAAGCATTACTAGTAATTGCAAGTTTTTGAGAAATAACACCAGGTCACTAGACCTGCTGATCCTCAAGGCAGGCTCATAAATCACTGACCTGTAGTACATATAAGAACAGCTAATAATATCTCATAAACCCAGTAGGGCAGGTGCATCTTTATAGGCTGTTGGATGCCTGTTGGGTGGTTGGGGAATTCTGCCCCGTGCTGAGGGCAGTTCATGCTTTCATAGTTGGCAATGCGACTTCACCAGGAGTGAAGAGGAGGTGGTGTGGACAGCAGTACACCTGACCTCTTGCCCTTCTGTAGCATGTGGCAATGTCACGTGGAACTTACATGGGTGTCCTTGCAGTCATCTAATTTTTTTTTCTTTCTTCTTTAATATATCATTGCAACTGAAGCTTTCTTATGAACGCTTAGAAAAAGTGGAGGATTGGTGGTGGGAAATGAAAGTGTGTGATGCAGATCTACAAAAGCATTTTCTCTTTGGATTTTGGTACTCTTCAGGCAGCTACTATACAGTGACCTACTCTGCTTTGCCAGGGCAGGTAGTTCTGGGTCTGTGCAGAGGCACCTTTAGGCAACTTAGCCAGAGAGTTCAGACAGCTTCAAGGTTATGCAGCAGCTGAGTAGGAATTTTCAGGAACAGTTTTGGACTTTAATTTTTAATTACATTCTTTTTTATTTTTGAAGTTTGGCCCTACAGTGAAATTTGATTAAGACAGTACTAAATGTTTTTCCACCAACAATTTCACCTTCAAAGGCATTTGCAGCTGCAACCTCACATATTGTCCGTGTTTCACGTATTTCTCCTCTACTGACAGAAGGAGGAATTCATGTTCACTGTTCATAAATAGGATCATGTCAGAGAACATCCTGACTCTGTGCAATCTCTCTGCCTGCAGTCTGCTCGATCTGCCAACCCTGAATTTTCAGCTCCCCACCTGATATGAAAAGGGGCAGATATTAGTTTTTAGTTTTTCTCTGTAATGAACTGCTGAATTAACAACTCTCTCATCTAAGGGTCACAAATGGAAAGGAAGGGCTAATTCCCTGTGCTATGGCACTCAGCTCTGAATGATGTGGCAGGCACTCAGAGCAATGTGTATGGTATTCTTAGAAACCATTTTGATGAGGTGTCATTACATCAGTCGGGAGCAAATGCAGATGAAGGGCTCAAGGATAACAAACCAGAGGAGTTTTCCTTCAGTCCAAGGTTCATGTCCTCATTCAAAAGTTGGATTTGGAATCTGCTTGTCCTGCATGTCATCAGAGTACATTTTGAAAGCACGCACACAGCTGTCTAGAAAATCTGTGAGGCTTGCTGGCCAGCTCATTTGTGTTTACATCTGGCTTTAATGAACTGCACATACATGCATAGATCTTTGTCCAGGTGGACAAATGTCTAGTTAAACGTTTAGCCTATCAGTCAAGGGCTTCAGTTACATATTAATGGCACAGGTCTTTGTGCGGGTTCAAGAACAGGAACACTGGGACATACGGGGGGAGGGAATGTTTTGGCTCACCATGTCAGATATAGCTGTTGACCCCAATTTGGAAATTACTTCAGTGTCCATGTAATTTTAAGCACATAAGTAATTCCAGTCAGTCAGGCTTGTGTTTAAAAGTGCATTGCTGACTGGGGAATTTCTGGCTTCTATAGCTCTTCAAATCTTGGCTCCCAGGAGTCTTCCTCCAAATTTAACATTTCTGCTTTACTCTCTCATTATAGAAAACTGGTAACCTGCTTTGCTCTGTCAGCACAGATAGCAAATCTGCTTTAGCTTCCATCCTGTGAGACTCTGTCATTTATGCATTGGACAGATACCTTGATGGGAATAAACATAGGATGGTTTACTTGAGAGGCTGTACAATGTGGATTGCTGAAGCTGAGACTTTTTGAATGAAAGTGCAACCCAGACAGCTGGCAAAAATTTTACACACACTTTTAGGAAGCTGGGTGTGGGAATTCTCAGTTCAGTCAGAGTGAAAATGAAGGTTTCTAACCAGGCAGAAGCCTGGGAAACAGTTGGGAAAGAATGTAAATAATTCTTTATCTCTCTTGTTGTTCACATTGTTTATAGATAAGTTCTGCCACTGTGTGTCATTCACTGCACACCAATGGTTTGAGATGTTTTTACTTCAGGGCCAACAGAATTGGTCTAAATGAAGCTGTCTATAAAAAGAGCGGTATATTTGAAATAAATCAGAGTTCTACTCTCTCACCTTCTGATCTGGAGTAATTTCACACTGTCCTGCCTCAACAGCGCCAGCTGGGTGCTTGTTTCACAAAGTTTAAAAGTAGGACAGTATAGGAGCCAGAAGATGTATTGGAAATGGAATTGCTTTTGCACCAGGACTGGGAGAGAAATGTGTAAGCTCCTTTGAACTGGTACATGAAGCTACATCAGCTCCATGCTATACGTGAGATAAATATTGTTCATGGCAGTGAGGAGAAGATATAGTAGCTTAAATCTTAAGGGAGAGGAAGGACTGTTTGGGACATTTGTAAGTAAGTAAATATATTTAAATCCAATGTGCTATTCCTTGTCCTGATTTTTTTTTAATGGATCCTTCACTGTATTGCACCATAACCTGTACAAGTGAGGGAGTTTCTTCTTTCTTCTGGGAAGTGATTTTTTTTGTATCTTCATTTTTTACTATTATTCCCTTGTACTAAGAAATGTCTGCAAGCCAACAGCCATTTCCCCTTGGCCATGGAAGAATGAGCCTATAATAGGAAGACAGTACTGCCTTACAGTGTAGTCCTTTCTCTTCCTTTTTAATCACATCTCTCCCTTGAAGAGCAGAGCCTGTTCAGCCTGGCCCAGGTCAAAATGGGAGAATGGCAAAAGCAGATTTCCTTGGGAAGTTTTTTTTCCATTTATAGCTAAGTGTATAACTTCACATCAGAGTTGGTCTAGCTAAATGAGCACCTTGGCCACCACCATCCCCACTACATCCTAGCTGACTTCCTCATCTTCAGCTGTTCTCCAGCTCGAAAATCCACAAGTAGCTGTACTGACAGAACTACAGTCAGCAAATGTACATCTGTTTCTAGGTGCACCCCAAATATTTCCAAGCAAAGCAGTGAGAAGTGGGATTCAGTTTCTGACACATTTTCCTGGCTACTGTAGAATATATGGGAGCACACAGCTTGGTGGGTTGCATCAGACAGCCCAGTGAGGTTTTGCTCTGTCCCTTCCTCAGCTGTGCACTTGAGGCTTCTGTTCAAACATCAGAGCAAGGATGATCTGAGGAGAGGTTATGTGTAAGGGTCTAGAGCATGTCTGGGACTGTGCTCGTGGGGAGAGGTGGAACTGAGCGAGCAGTGATATCAGCCACTTCTAAAGCTTCAGAAGGGCTATCATGTTCTTTAGATCTAGAGAGAGCCAGCATCTTCCCCGACTGCCTTGTCCCACTGCCAGGGTGAGGCTATTACAAGTAAATGGCTGGGTAATAGGAGGAGCTGCAGAAGGGCCCGAGGAGCCCAAGCAGGTGGTGCAGCTGGTGATGACAGGCTCAGTCTGTGGGAACAGTATGTGTGCTGGAGGTAGCCAGGGAGAACCCATTTTAGCAAGAGCTGGGCAGACTCACAGTCACATGGCTCTGGCTCAGCTGTACAGCCTGAGCTTCAGGAAGCGAGAGAACCAAGTTTTCAGAATTTGCATATTGCAGCTGAGTGACTCCACTGACTCCATTTCCTGGGGCCAACGAGTTGTTTTCACAGTCCTGTTTCTGCAAGAATTACAAAATGGATGACAACCCCCCCCCCCCAAATTTCTAATCTGATAGCGTATTTGGAATTGGTGTGGAAATTGGGCAAAGATTCAGCTTGAGTATTTGATATGAAGTGTTCATTTCTGGCTAATGCTATTTCTGTTACATCCCTCCTTCAGAGCATGATTTAAGAGGACTGTCTGAGAGAAGGGCAAGGCAACTTGCTGACTCTGTGTTACCTCCTGCAGCATTTTGAATGCGGCTTAATTCCCCTGTGAAAAGAACTGATACAACCAGTCCCCATGAACTCTTCACACTTGACAGAAATATAGGTGAAGAGGGTGATCCATAATAATTAGTAAACTGGGATCAAAAGTGGGCAGGCTTAGCCTGATCTGTTTTGCTCAGGGGCAATACTGCAGCTTATAATACACAACTTAATTACTAGAGAACATCCTTTCTGCAAGTGAAGGCAGTTTCCAGAGTGGAAAAGCTGCTATAAATATAGCTCTAAATTCTACTCAAAACTAGGTTAGGAGAGCATAAGCTTGAGTAGTAGTTAAAAGAGTAAAAGGAGAATGTCATGTAGTGTTGTCCTATTTCTGGTATCACTCCTCAGTAGAAAGGCCATTGTAACCTATCTGCCCTCGTATGTCGTTCAGAAACAAGAAATCAAACACAAGGTAGAAATGATGGTCCTTAAGATCCCTTTCCAAACAAAAGTGGTTGTCCTATTTAAGGGCAGTGGCAGACATCTTCAGCTCAGGGCTGCAGTTATGCTATCAAGGGCAGACTGAGCTATGTTTGTGTGAAGTCCTTTTGTGTGTCACAGCTACTGTGTTAATAAAAGTCTAAACTGCAGAAGAGGTCCATCCCCACACTTTTCTGCTTTTTCTCTTACTTCATACATGTACATACATGTCCTTTCCACTCTGTAGGCTCTGTTCTAAGACTCACAAGATGGAGGTAAATTTAAGATTTAAGGGTTATCTAATATGTTGTGTAAGAATAGTCTGACAAATGCAGAAGATAGCACATATCTTAGCATTTGTTTTCCTTTGTCTCTTATTACCCCGAATTTCATTGAGGATGAGATGTCAACAACCATTACACAGCAGGGAGTTAATTACAGAAGTTACTGAGTTATAGAATAGTGATTTCCAGATTTCCAGACTCAGTAAGGCATATCTCCTCACGACCAGGATTTTTTCTGGCCTTCTGGCTGTATAGTCTATACTAAACTTTTTTTCAGGGCAGCGATTGAAATAGTTTTCCTGATGGAATTTTAGCGCTGAAGTTCCCTGGTATCTGAGGGATTTTTCCAGAACTAAACATTAGCAAGGGACAGTTACAGTTTGCCATGCTTATATCTTATCCTGCTCTGAGGGTAGTGCTTTCATTATATGGCCATAAAGTAATGGTACTTCTCTGCCTCTAAACTCTCTTGACAGAAAAGTGCTTAAACATTCTATTTCTGGATTTGCTTTTTTTGTCCTTTGTAGGATTGGGATCAGGGGCATGGAGGGGTGCAAGGGGGTGTGATTGCATTATCAGTTGTTTTATGTTTTGTCTCATAGAGTGCAGGTTCTTTAGCACTTCAAGACTTTAGAGTAATTTTCCTCTGTTTAGCATGGGCTAATTTAGTTGCTTTTCAGGGTAGTTCATCACACAGAGAGTTCCACACTCAAAACCATAGTGCTTACTTGCATCATGCTGTGACTGGAGTAAGGCTTTTGCTTTCTGTTGTTCTACTTTATATAAAACAAATCAAGTTTCTCTGGACTAAGAGGGTGGAGCATAGAAATGACTTAGTAACTGAAAGGCTTGTACTTGGGAGGGAGGAGTTGTTGGTTCTGGTTTCTGTCCTGTTTCTGAGTTCAATGTAATCATCAAATATTCTTTCTTATTTCTGCCAGAGTGACTGAAATGTGCCCATTTACAAATGGTAACATGCAGGTCCAGTCAGAAGCAAGAAAGGGAGAGGCAGATTGCTTAGCAGGTGGTTTCTGGCACATGTGTCTATGCTGTGAGCCCTGAGTACAAAAATATGCACGAGGCACAGTTGGAGGAATTAGGTACATTGTGAAGAAGATTTTGCCCATCTCCTAGAATTTCATGGTTGTTATTTGACTCTGACTGTGTTCTGTAGTTTGACAATGAGATTAGAGGGTGTTTTATAATTCTGAAAGGCAAAGATTTTGAAGGACAGATGAAATGAGATCATGTATCTTTGCCATGACTTTTGGCAGTGTTTTGCAGAATGATTTTGCATATGAATTGTACCAGTTCTGTCTCTTTTTCAGACTTCCATTTCAGTGGGTACATGTTGAAGCTGGCAAAGAAGTCAAGAAGGTGTATCAGAGGGCACGATTTTGTTACATATAATGTTATGAACAACCACTTTGGTTACCTTAATGGTGATGCTTGTGCTCTTCCAGAAACCATTCTTCTTCACTTGGTAGAGAGCAAAATATGTATCACAAAATAGCTGAGTCATCACACCCATGAGTAAATAGGTTTAGTTCTTGCTCTATAGTGCAGGAAATTTTGAAAAAAAAAAGTAAAAAATAAAGATATCCCCAAGTGTTTTGACTACTCAGACTATTGGATAGAGAAGGAGAAATACACCTCTGTTCTCCAGTATGTGAAACATGATAAATACATTTGTAAGTGCTTTCTCTATTTAGGCCTGCAGGTAAAAAAAATACAGGGAAATACCCTGAGAATCTAAGTAGATCTTGGGTTATTGAACAATTGTGATGTATTATGACACAAGCAGCTTTATATATTCCTATATATATTTATATGTTATATATAAATATTATATATAAATATAAGCAGCTATATAATAATATATAAATATTTGCTTTGTTTATTTTAATATTTATTTATAAATAAAAAATATTATATATTTTTATATATCTATAAAAATATGAGCAGCTATATTCCTATATATATGTTCACAAAAACAGGCCCAAGCAACACAAGGGCAGCAGCTCAAAGGGGATTTTAGGAAGTTGGTAGCAAATAAACATCACTCAAGCTCCTCAATGGAGACCTGGTTTTACTGATTTAGCCCCAGGTGCCTCCCAGAGTACTCCAGTAATGGGAGGCACAGACACACTGGGAAGCTTCTGTGCTCTGGGTGGGACAGCACAAATTCTGTCCCAGCTGTTGCCAAGGACCTGCCATATGACTTTATACTTGCTGATAGTTTATTTCTCCTTCAGAAACAGGAAAAGGGGGAGATTTCTGGACCTTTATCACGTTTCATTCTCTAATTGCTGTATGAGCAGTTTGTCACCCAAAATAAACCACAAAAACTTGCTTGCCCCAGGGGAGAGAGGATTCATTTGTGCAGTGATTGTCTGTGTGTGCTGCTGGTGCATTCAAATTTCTCCTGCGTTCAGGATTGAATTGTGTGTTATAAGGGTTTTGCAAGTAGCTTGTAACATTTTATGAAAACAGGTTACATAGGTTTCTTGTTTTAAAACCCATTTCTTGGTTCATTCCTGGGAGAGAACACAGCACTTCTGCCCCTGTGCTCATGCTGTTTATCTTTTGCTAAACAGAGGAAAGCAGATTATGGCTTTTGAGAGCTAAGCTTCAGCTTTTCTGCAGGACTGTGTGAGGGAGAACACACTGCTTTGGTGCCTTCAGTGCAAAAATGTTTAGCTCGGGAGCATGTCTAAATAAGCTTAATACACTACCACGGTCACATAGGTGACTATTTCAGTTCAGTTCAAGTTTGCCAAAATAACACATACCAAGGAAAAGCAAAAGAGGCCATGCAACCTTTTGTAAAGTGCACTGGTTTAAATTAAGTTACTGCAGCCTTTTTTTAATGCAGGCAAAGGCTGAGGTAAATGCTGTTACCAGCTGGAGAAGGGAGTTGTCAGGATCAGTGTACAGTGCCAGCAGCATGGCTGACTTTATCAAGAAGAGAAGGACTGAGGATTAGAAGGTTCAAAGGAGCTGCACTCCTTCCCACAACTGTTCTCTTTAATTGAAGAGGGGCTAAACTCAGATTGATTTTTGTCCAGATGGACTTGGAATTTTGTACTGTGAGAGGCTACACTAAACAATTAATTGGAAGGTGTTTTTAAAAACTCCCTTTTCAAATTTAGCTCTGAAGGAAGAAGCTCACAGCTTCTCATACATTCTATTCAGTCCAGGAATGAATATTACAGATCACTGCCTTGTAAAAGCCCTTCTCCTGGCAGAGCAGTCAGCATTCCCCTGAAAGTTACAGTTACTACCAGTTTGAAAACAAGTCAGCCTGTAATTTTTAGTGCTGATAGTTTCCAGCAGGGCTCCTGAGCTGCATTTATGTAGACACTGAAAGAAAGCAATGACAGACCATGCACTGTTCTTGAGGCTTTCACTTGCCCTGACATAGAATTCACATTTTTTCAAGGAAGTGTCCTGTGGCATTCCGAACAGCGGTATTGCTGAGTTTTAATTGTCTCCTATTCTTAAAAAATAAACCTGTACACACTTCTGTTGCTTTTTTCTTTTTTTTAACTGATCAGTCTAATTTCTGCCTGCAACCACTGTTAAACTGCTAATAAGAGTGCATTAATTTAGGCAGCAACTTTTCTTTAGCTCAGAGAAAATAATTCAACAGTTCCTTTTCTAAAGGCACTTGATTCTACATTCCCAGAAATATTTTCATCATAGATATTTTTGTATTTACATTCAGTTTAGCATAATAAATACCTCTTTAAGGTGGCTTTTCCATTTTAGAGAGAATACATAATTGGAGCATTTACTTGCATTATAAAATAACTCGAAAAGACAGCTTGTGTGCATGTAAGGTGTATCTTTGCTTAACCTTATCTAGTGAACAGTTTTCCAGTACAAGATTTGGGGGTTTTGTATCTTGTTTACATTCCCATAATGCATATCCCAAGATTTCCTTAGCATGTGCAAAGGATGACAAATATCAGTACTTCATACAACTATATTTAATAAGTTATTACAGAAAAAAATAAAGTTCAAACTACAAAGTTTAAGCAGTTGTAAGCAATAGCAGCATTGAGCTCCATGTTTAGTCACAGTACTGCAGTTCCATACAAGCATTAGTCCAAGCCAAAAAGGAAGAAGCCTTGTTAGAATTACTAGCAAAAACAATCTAAGAGAACATGTAATAAAAGATACAGTACATTTAAAATTAGTTGAAAAACAAGTACAGAGATCTTAGCTGTGAATGCTCTAAAAGTTATGTCCATTAGTTTGACAGTAAAATTACAAATATCTAATACTTTATACCCCAACAGAACTACATCCAGGAAAGAAAAAAGAGCAAAATTATCTCTTGTTAGCACCCTGGTTTTCTACTTACTGATGAACTTTTTGTCATGTAAATTTGAGTGTGTCAGACTTATGTGACCAATGTGATTTCTGACCAGCTACCCATTTGGGGTATAGAGTAGTCACTAACATGAATATAAAATACTCCGTGGTATGATAGAACACTATAGCAGCAGAGATTAAGAAGTTTGTCTGTTTAAAAAAAAAGAAAGAAAGGAAGGAAAAGAAAAAGGGTTTAGCTGACATCATACAAACCAGCAGAAAAGCAACTACATACAAGCCAGATTAAACAAAAGAGACATTTCTACAAATCTGTGACTAATCTTTCACTCATACCTTGCAAGTAGAGATGTCACAATACTGAAATATTAACATGGGAGCTTTTCCCAGTTAAGCGCCTTTTTTTTTGTCTTTTTTTTTCTTTTTTTTTTTTTTACTACTCTAACAGATAGTGAAATCAGCAAAGTTATTTGCTAACTGCATATTTGCAATACAATTTGTTTTAGCCCATGCCTTGCTAGCAGGCTATAAAATACAAGCATGTCAGCAGAAATATAAGCATAAACTTTGTACCACTTAGCAGGAATTTTTTATTCCCTCTTCATTCCTTATTCTCCTTTGTTTGCAATTTGTGTACATTCCAACCAGTAGTACCTAATTTGAGTCTAAATTTTACTTCACTATTTGATCTAGTCTATACATTACTTACAGAACTGAACACACAGAGGATACACAATAGACCAACTCTGGGCACATTTCTTCCCACAAGTCACGGACGAGCCACTCTAACACTCGAGCAGAAGTTAAGTCTAAAAGGTCATCTGCAACTTGTGGAAGCGAGAGTTTTGTCTAGAGAAAGTCATTGTATGCCCTGTTTACGCAACACCAGTTTTCGTCTGGATTGTTTCAGGTGCCAGAACAGAATCACTGGCTTCAGGAAGGGATTTCTTCTGGCTGCATAGGGAAACAAAGGTGATTGAAATGGAGGCGAAAAGCGTTTTGATACTGGCCCTTGGTATTGCCAATACAAAAGAAAAAAAGGACAAAGACACGAGAGAGGCAGAGAAGAACGGAGAAAGACAAAGAAGCTGAACGGATGTTCAGACGTGGTGGCAATATGAGTTACTGCATTGCTACCAGGGGATGGACAGAGTGGTTTGCATTAACTTGGCAGCTCCCAGCCAACGGGGGTGGCTGGGTTAGGAAATGCTGTGGGCACCGACAGTCTGCTCCACGCTGCCACTGAGAAACGCATGCAGAGAGGGACTTGTGCAGGAAAGGGGCAATTTCCTTAAATAAATAACACGGTGGCAAAATACAATGAAGAATATATATTTTAGGAGGTTCAATCTAAAGCTATTGAAAAGAGAGTTTATTGAGTTCATGACAAGAAAAGTAATGAAGAATTATGCTGAATGGGCAGGGTCAAAAACCCATTGTTCAATAGATTTAGTTCCTTATAACGGCAATAGTATTTCATCAACACTGGTGGTGTATAAATCTAGACAGCGAACTGGTACTGTGACATCCCTATTATCTCCCTAAATCATTTTGATAAAGGAAAAGGCTTTTCAAAATATCACGTTTTTTCTGCTTCATTCTGTCATTTTATTGCCCAATTCTTTGTTACAATTTTCCAATCACTTTACATAACCAACCATTTTCATCATTGCCACACTATTGTAAACCACATCAGCAAGTTAATACATAAAGCTTTGCATTTCAAAAAACTAGACACTTTAGTAACAATATTACAAAGATTTTAGCTTCAAAAATAACTGAAAATGAAAAAAATAAACTTTTAAAGAATCAGCATCATAAAATTAATTTATTCCAAGTAAAAATACAAAATAATATTAATGACATTGACCAGATATGAAAGTCTCTCCCAGAAACAACTATATTAATGGTTGAGAAAGCACTCCTTAAAGAAAATACGAAATAAAAATGAAAAATATGTAAATATGTTTAATTTTTTTCTTAGCAAAAAATCTTTCTAAAAATAACAATGAAAATTTGTCTCAGTACAAAGGCTACATTACTATTGAAAAAATACCAGCATGAAGAAAAGGTACATATTTGACAGTAGAAAAATGATTTTAGTGAATCACAATGTCTAAAGTCTGCAATGAAAATAAATCTGCAATAAAGATTTATGCCTTTTTTCTTTTCATTTTTCTTTTTTTTATACAAACAGTACAAACAGTATTGCACATAACAACAAATAGTCGAGGTTAGGTTAGCCTTCAAAAAAATCGACTAGTTCAAGTCTCACATCAGAAAAGGCCACAATAGGACCTGTTGTACCCAGGGGCTTCTTAGTCAAGTTGCAGTTCAGAACTCCATATTTTAAAAAATAACTTTTTTTGAAGGACCCTCTTTTAATATAACATATTAACAACTCAGGGGCACATTCATTTACAAAACAAAAGGGAGCATGTCATAATTTAATAAACTAAAAAAAGTTCTCTTTAAAAAAATACAAACAGAAGAACTCTCACAATTCTGGTCAGTCGTGCATAATCACACTTGATTATAAATATACAAATTAAGGGAAAATATTTTTTCACCTTCTATTCACAACTTTCAGCACCAAATGGAGTTTGTGTTTACACCTGTTCTTTATGATGATTTTGTTTCAGATTTAATCCCACATTATGCTATATCGTACATCTTCCAGCTTCTCTCGCTCTCGCTCTCTTTCTCTCTGGGAGTATTTTTCTACATGAAAGAGGGGTATTTCTTCAAAAAGGTTTAGTTCTTTCACATAATTAGGTAGACTTCTGTAGGTTAGCTATGATCTTTAATATTACAGTTATAAAGCTCTAACTTCTTCATTTTCAAAAAAACTCAAATAAGCATGAAAAAAATAAAGTTACCCATCTGTTAAATCATTTTTCTTGCAGAATTAAATTAATATATATTTTTCTGAATAAACTTACTTAGAAAATATCATTTTCTTTCCTATATTTCAAAATTGAGGTATTGCAAAAGATCATGTCAGTCAGAAAGCATGCCTTTTTCTTTAAAAAAAATCATCAGCCAACTGTTGAAAACTGTCTAGATACAAAAAGTAGTGCATAACAAAATGTCTTGTACAGATGAAAAAAAACAGAAAAGACACCTGGGCTGGGAAAAGCAATATCACAAAACCGCCCAGAAGTAACTTCAAAAGGGATAATTATAATAAGCATTTTAAACCAGTAAAAAACTATTTTTTCTTTTTTTTTCTCCAAAAACAGAAAAAATCCTTTCAAAGCCAATACTTGCAACTAAACATTGGGAAAACCAACTTACTAAATTAGACACAAAGAAGGACATCACAACAAACAAAACCCAGAACATTTAAATCTACTATGCGGTGTCATATCCAGTCAGATTGTCCCCAGAACTGCAAAAACAAAGGAGGAAAAATAAAAAAAATAGTGTACACATTCTCACAATCATTAGTATACCAAGTGTGTTTATATTTATATGCTATCTGCAGCCCCATAGTTCATGCTAAAAAAATGTCCACTGTGTTAGCAGGTCTTAATTGTATTCAAGCTTC
>QUSF01000014.1:1163005-1245689 GCA_003676055.1 Chloebia gouldiae
TGACAGACTATCTAATCGGTAGTGTATGTACGCCAGCATGAGCTCTTTGGTTTTCTGGACAAGGTCTGCAGCTACGTAAATGATGCAAGCATTAGGAAAGAGATTGTAACTAAGAGCTCATTTCTGTTTATGTACCTGTTATGAACTGTCAAAAATGTGTTAATGTCAGATACAGAGGCTTTAACAGTTAAGTTTGATCACAGTACTAGACATAATCACTTTACTATATAAAATAAATTGCACAATATATAACAGAGCACCGCAAAGTACTTCATCTACCATCCACAAATTTTTTTAAGAATATCCTACAGCTAGTTTTTATATTTGTTGTAATATAGATCATTCTGTAATGGGCTGATCCTAATTTCAGAAGCATTACATTTACTGAGGCATGCCTTCCTCCAGTCAGTAATCAATTTTTTTTGTTACTGAGCATTTTGTAGCCTACGTAGATTCATAATTTGTGCATTGTGGGCAGGTTTTATATTAGACATATATAAAATTTATTGCATGCAGCAACCTGATTAAGTAAACATGCAGTCAAAAAATATTGACCTTCCTTGGAAGCTTTTCTGTATGCTATACTGATCTCCTTTCAGCAGCCATCACTATTTTAATCACATATTCATTTTTAATTGATACCCTAGCCTGAATAGAGTATTATGGTATTAGTAATACCATTTTAATAGCAGCAAAAGCTATTGCAGCATACATTTACATAACACTAAAAGACCTAACAGAACAAAACAAAAAAAACCCAACAAAACAGAACAAACAAACAAAAAAAAAAACCCTCAGCAAAATTAAAGAAAAAAGTCTGATCCAGCTTATGAGGTATCATCCTTACAAGTCAAAATCGAGAGCAACTAAAGGCTTATTTTCTTTAAGGGTTATTACTATTCTAAATGACCCAAACTAATGATTGCTGAATATCTGTTTAAGTTTTTGCTACATCTGCCACCTACTCGTGAATATTACCTTTGGTAAGTCATCTGCTAGGGGCAAGTCTAAATTTCTGAAAATAAGTGCATGCTCCAGTTTAAAAATAAAAATAATTATAGTTACAATAAAAAAATCTTCATCACATACGCATCAGCCCAGTGAAGACTGATGAGAATGGCAGTCTACATAATGTCACTAGTGACAAGTCTTGTGTAGGAAATTAAGGTACCAAGCAGATGTTTGTGTGAATCAAAGTGCAAAATCAGTACAGTTACACTCTGCCGGTTTGTATTATATACTGGACACTGAGTTCAGTAATGTGACTGTAAATAATAATAATAAAAAGACCCATATCTTCATTAAAGTCGAGGACGAATGCACAGATTTCCAGAACACTAAGCCCTGAGGCAGCGCTCTCTTTCCACTCAATTTTATTGACTCCAGTACTTCTTGCTGGGCGCGGCCGGGGTTCAGCTCCAGCGGAACGGGACGTGGCGGGGCCGGTCACCTCCCTCCTTTACCAGTGGTTTGTGGAACTCCCGCCCAGCACGGGAGTGTATGCTGGCCCAGCAGTATTCACAGTAATACTGCAAACAGGTAACGTTGGCACAAAAGAACGGAGCGAATTTTCCACCACAGCGAGTGCCCTGGCATTCGTCACACATCTGATCATCCAGCACATATGGCTTCACTTCCACCTGCACCAAGGACAAGAAAACAACTGTAAGAATGTTTCATAGTTTTGCTAAGCGACAACACAAACCACAATATTTTAATTTTTTCTGTTTCTCCTGAAGCTGATGCAGGATTAATCCAAGAGGCTGGTAGTTAAACTTTCATACCATGCGCTTTACCCGTCAGAAAATGTCAAGAAAGAAGCGTGTGCTTTTGTAACTATTCAACATTCCGTGGAAAAGCTGGGTCTGGGAAAGTACTAAGATGGAAGTACAGCAAAAATCTCCAAGGATTTTCCACTAAGAAAGCTCCAGGAATCAGAATAGAGCTGTTATAGGGGCAGGCCATGAGAGCTGCATTTAGGAAGAGAACTTACAATGAACAAAATTATATATCTAAATTTCAGTGGTCTAGTGAGTTTGAGAGGTTTTTTTCCCTCAGAAGATTTTTTTGTCTCTTTGGTTTTTCGTGATTTGCAAAATGCAGGACCAGACTAATAAGAGATTCAAATTAACAAAATTAAATGCACTTGTATTAAATACTCTCCATTTTGTTGGCAAAAATCACTATCTAAAGATTTTTCGCTCTTGAGGTACAATAAAATTTCATTGTAGTTCCAAGTAGGGCCTTGCCATCAATTACAAATAGTCTGGAGAGCTGCTGACTTTAGTCCTACACTCAGTTGTAAACAACTTAGGGCTGGAATGCCTTTTGTTCTTAAAGCATTTGTGCCAAACACAGCAGGACTGATGCATGATTAGGCACTTGCAATAATGCTGTTACAGACATTGAATATGTTCCTATGAATTGTGCCTACACATTTAAATTGAGTGTTCATTCAGTACAGGGAAATCATGAGTTCATGCATGTCTAATTCTTATGGCTCTCTGATACTATTTATAAAGTGGTTTAAATACAATCAACTGCACTAGAAAAGATAGAAAAAATTCAAGTATACATGTGCTAGCAAATGCTAGTCCAGCACAATTTGTATATTGCAAGGAAAACCTGAGCCTAGTAACAACACTTAAATACACAGAGGTTTAAAGAAACATAGAATAAAATGTTAACCTGAAAAACAAGAAACATTATACAAAAAAGATTTATGCTGAATTTATTTCAGCTTATCCTGATCATACTTCAATAAATGGTACTCCTTTGAAGTAAAGTTTCTATAGTGAGTTGTATTTCTTGCCTAAGGGACAGCTTGGGCTGCCAATCTATTTTTTTTTAATTACACCCTGCTACTAGTATTGCATGGAACAAGTCTGAATAACTGCCATTTTGCATATCAGATGCCATATCACTAAAATTAGAAGCATCATGTAAAATAAAACAGCGCTGTCTCAAATGATATTGGAAGAAAGCAGGTCCAATGTCCAGCACAGCTCTAGATCCCCACCTACTCAAATTTCACAAGCATGAACTGTGAAGGTCTCAAATTGAGTCTCTTTCTGTCTCCCTCTGTCTCATCTTTTCTTGTATTGGTTACTAGTGAAATAATTTTAAGAAAGTTGTCTATGCAGTTCAGGGATTTGAATCTATTAGATTAAAATTTAAGGACTCATTAAGAGACTTCATACTTTTTCAAACTCACACATAAATCTATTTTTAAAATAGATAAAAGATAATTAAATAAATTATCAGTCCACGAAATGAAAAAAGAATATACTGATGAAAAAAAATTACTAGCTAGTGACTTTTTGTGGCTTTAGCCTAAAGCTTAGAAAGTACCCTCTAACAAGCATGGCTGATATATAAATCTCAAAGGGTTCAACATGTGATTAAGACTCCAAAAGTAATCTTCTTAATCTCTCTGGAAGATTTTTCAGAATCTAATGGACAATAAATGTTTAGGAATAGCCTTGTCATAGTTAATGTAATATGGTGCAAAGCACCACACACTAATTGTTTGAGGAATTGTAACTCCATGACCTCCTTGAAATTGAGAAAAAGTACAATTCAGATTTGTAAGGACAAAGTCAAAATAGTTTGAACTTTGCAGCTGTGCATATTGCACATAACAGACACACCCAGTACCTGTTAAACTGACTTCTGAAGAAACCATTTACACCAGATTAAGGAGAAAACAAGCCATCCCTATCAGAAAAATACATAGCAGCAGTCCATGCCATGTGTCCTTTTGAATAATTCTAAATGCAGAGCCCTCAAAGTACAGATGTTGTTTGTATGTGTAATCAAGAGGTGAAGACAGAAGCTCTAAAGGAAAAAAAAATCTGGATAGTAAGTAATGCTTTCTTTTAATGTGTTCAAGTTAAATTTCAGTGAATACTGTAACTTCACTCCATATTTGAAAAGCACTTTAGGGATTTCATATGGACTAAAAAAAATAATCTCATTTCTCCCCCTACTGCCCATCAAGCATCTCTTGGCATTTGTTTTTAGTTAAATAATTCTGAAGACTTTTGAGGTCAGGATTACCTATTTTAATTGCTATAAACCTGTGCTTTAAGGACCTCAACTGTAGATCTACACTGCTGACAGAAAATGGCCTAATAATAGCAAAACTGTCAGAAGCTACACAAGTAGTCACAAAACTAAAAGCCACTGATGCACAATGAACAAACATCTAAAGGAAGAAAAAGAAGCTGGGAAATGCTATAAAATTTCACCTATGGAATTCAAAAGAGAACCAAGGACAAATGAGCTTACAATCAACTATTTTCTGGGTTTAGCACTAAACAGTTATTCAAGATGTTTAAAGTATTGTTTCACTCTGCTTTAGATGCTTAAATAAGCTTTTAAAAAATTGACAAATGTCATCTGAAGAACGGAACTTACAGTTATGTTCAGAACTTACATTGTGTTCCAACACAATGCTAATAAAGATTTTTTAAATACCTGTTCAGTCTGGTACCAACCATTGTGCTCCATGCTGTTTTACTTACCCGTTTATCAATGTCATTGTGTTGGAGCTGGACAAAGCGAGCACTGATAGCAGCAATATAGCTCTGCTGATTGGAGAAAGCCACTCTGCCAGCACCTTTTGGGTACTTCAGCTCTGGGTCTGTATCAATGCCAGCATAGCAGACACCTCCATATAAACGGTCCATAATCATTGCCAATTCAACTGCAAGAAGTCAATTGTTAAATATAATAGATTTAACATAAATCATGGTGTTGCATTTGGATTGTTGCATTTTAAAAAGCACCATTTGCCTTATCAGATGTGTCTTCCAAAGTCTAAAATTCCAACGAAAAACACAGATTCAATCAACCTTGCATGAATTATAGTAAAACATAAAGGCAAAAACCAGAATCTGCAAAAAGTTGATGTAGCTGAAGTGGGAAAAAATATTAGGCACAATATAAAGTGAGAAGCTGAAGTTCCAGTGGGCTGGAAAGTGGCTGCTGAGGGAAACTGAGGGCTACAAAGAAAGTCTTTCTTCAGACAGTGACTGAGAAGCCTTGTCTACTACAGTTTCCCAGGATTAGGATTAGGGTTGAGAGGATGAGAAAGAAAAACCATGCAGATGCCTTGGAGTGAGGATGGAAAGGGAGTATAAACAGAAGTGAGGGCTGCCAAAAGATCTGGCTAGAAGAAATGCTTTAAATTGCTTCATGACTCTGTCATTGGCTCACCAAAAATGTCAGGATTTAGAAGAAAGGAATTAGGGTTGAGCTACATTTGGAAGCAGTGCTCAAATGAGGCCTTCAAAATAAGGACTGCCAGGAGTCCTGGGCTGGGATAAATCTTTCCTCTGGCCAAAACCTAAGGAGTCTTGTCTATGGCTCTGCAAATAAAAGTGAAGAAAAAGAGATGAGGGTGAAGAAAAGAAATTGAGGGAAGGAAGCTACATGAGGAGTAAGTCTGGAAAATGCTCTTTCATGTGAGGCCACCAAGAGACCTGGGTTAGGAGAAGTTTTTCTTTGTGACAATAGCTGAGAGGCCATATCCATAGCTCCATGCAAGAATTAAGGTAAGGGTTGAATAAAAGGGAACAGAAATCATAGGGCTGAGGTTGGAATTGGTTTGGAAAAGGTCTGGGAGAAGGGTCTGGTCTTTGTCTCCTAGTCAAAGGAAAGGGAAACCTGTCTGCACCTCAGCAAACAAATCAGGGCTTGGATTAAGATGGTCTACATTACAAAAAATCAGCCAAGTTCTAGGATATTATGCAAAGCCAGAGACAATCCTAATTAGTAGCCTTATTTAAAAGATAAAAAATTGTCACTGTTTGTATTTTGTAAAAAGGAAGATACTCCTTGTCTTAGAAAGAGAGATGTGATCTTTGGAAAACACAAAGTCCATTTTCTGATCTTTTACAGATGCTATTTATCTTTCCTCATCTTTTCTACTTAATCTGCTACATGTCCTACATTTTCCTTCTACTCACCAGCTCGGAGAGGCCGTGGAACTCCTCCCACAAAGATTGTTTTTCTTGGATCCAAAGGCTGAGACCCATCCATCACAAAGTCACTGTCACTTAGGTTCCAAGGTCGAATTTGCACCTGTATTAAGGATCATTTTTAGCAGAGGAACTTGGCCACTTAAATTAAGAAAAACATGCCAAATCTTCCTACAATTAAAAACAAAATCTGAACTTTTCAAAAGCAGTAAGTTGGTTTTATAAGAATGAAGACAATTTGAGAATGTACATTATCAAGTATCTGAAAGAAGGGGGACAACTCATTTATCACCTCTAGAGGCCAGGCTTGAATTAAGTGTCCTCATGACAAACTCCTACGCTCATTAATTCCCTGCCCCTAATCCCTACCATAGGAAGAAACCTGTGAAAGGAGGTTTTCAGAACATTTTACCATGTATGTGCAATTACAGCTGCATTTTGGGCTTCTGGCTTTCTTGAAATCACATACAGTAATCCAAAAATTTAAAAGCACTGATAGAAGCTGATAAAATTACTTTCTGTGCTTGGATACGAAAGGAATTTGTATAATATGTGAATGCCTATTTTCTATTGAGCAGCAAGCAACACAGTGGATAAGAAATCTTCAGATTAAACAGAAGAAAACAGCTCAGAAGTTATTTAGATAAACTATTCACCAATCCATTGTTTTGATCCTAGGAATCACACAAGCCTGCTCACTGTCCTGCAATCCTGGGCTGTTCATTCATCTCTGCAAGATTTTTAATAGTACTTTTAAAAGGCAGCACATTTTTTATCTTATTTTCCTTCAGTTTTCACCTCATTCATATATCCCCATAGGCACAAAAAAGGACCAGCATTAAGGAATGTTAGAGATATGAACAACATCTTCTATTCTGCTACAGCTGTCTGCAGTAGTTGATTTTACCCCATAGTTTCAGTAAGGTAAATGAAGCCTAAATTATAAATTTATTAGCTATTGAATGCATAAAAATAATAATTAAAAAACCTAATAAAATACAGGGGATATTTGATGCTATCTAGATCTTGATTTGGCACGGTTAAGTTTCTTCATTTCATCACATATGGCTTTTTTTTTCTCTCAAATCAAATAGATGAAAAATTACCATTCCATTGTTTTACAGCTAACACTGTAAAAGGATGCACATTTCTGAAGCATACCAAGAAGTACCAAATATAAAAGTTAATTGAACATTTATCAGAAAATCAGAAAAGTTAATTGAACAACATTTATCAGAAAAACACAAATGTTAAAGCCATGGTATGCTGATACAGGAAGTCAATTCAATGTAACAGCAAGGTCAGAAACAGGGAGTGACAAGTAATTAACTCTAAGTATTGTTTATTTATTTATGAACTGAAAAGAGTAACAGCAAATGGGTTAGCAACCAGCATAAGTGTTACGGCATAAGCTGCTTACTGGTTTATCCTTGATTGTGGGGCTTGACACACATAGGTAAAGTTTTCCATCTTCTTCCAGACAGGCATCTATCAGAGCTTGTACAGAACTTTCTTCCTGGAACAGCAGAAAGGCGTAACCTTGGAAAGGATAAGGGCAGAAGGAAGAAAAGTAACAGATTAATTTACAGAACATTTTTAAACAAACAAACGAGAGAAATGGGTAAAATATACAAATTACAAATAACTGTTGAGGTTGGTAGCTTGTTTCCATAAATTAAAGTCCCCTCATTACAGATCCCCATGGTATTGATTTCAGAATAGAGACAAGAGTATTTGAAGATAATTATTTGATTAATGAATTATTCTGAGCAGTGAGAATATAGGCTGGTGAATGAGGGTTTCTATTATCCAACAACTGTATTGGAGCTATTTATCAGTGGTATCTGCTGGTATCAGTTATTAACATTTTACAATGGAGGCAAAAAATGTGTACTTACTATATACAATTAATAAACTCTAAAAGAGAGGGCTAAGAAAGTGTACTGGTAAACAGGAAAATATTCTATGCATACACACCTAAATATGAAAAAATTGTCCACTAAAAACAGTAAGCCCCGTGGATAAGAACAACATGCTTTGTGCTTTATTATTAATAAAAGACCTGCTGTTGTTACTTATATTTAAATAAAGCAGTTCAAAATAAAGAAGAAAGTCTACTAAAATTGTTTCATATGATTCAGAATTTTAGGACTTTAAATTAGCCAGTAAACCTAACTGAGTAGCACTCCGTGCTCTGCTGAATGCAGCTGCCAAGAAAACTTTCTTGAGTTCTATTTAATGTTGTTAAATCCACATGAAGAGCTGACCCAAGCAGTCCCTGCTTCTCTGCTCCACAGCCACTACAGCACAGCTCTCTCAATGTGAACATGTTGGGTGTGACCTTTGTAATTTGCCACTTTTGTATCTTTTTTTTTGGGGGGGGGGGCGGTTTCTAGGTCACAGTGAGGGGCTACATCTGTGCTAGTTGGTGCTGACCACTCTTTGGGGGTACAGTAGATGATATCATCATAATTTCCCCAAACAGTTAAAATTAACCAAACAGATACTTGTTATTTTTCTCTGGTTGCTAGGTCAGAGTAGTCCAAGCTGGTGCAGTTTCAGTTTTCTAACCTGAGGCTGGAGCCTGCCATGAAGTTCAGTGAGGTAAAAGCTCCTCACTCCTTTAGACCTCTGTGAATAAACCATTCTCCTGGATCCACCAAAGACACGGAGGCTGTTTACAGAGCAGCCTTGTGCTAACCTAGAAAAGCAGGAGGCTGGACTAGCATGACATGATGTCCAGCACTACTTCAACACCTGGTAAATGCACATCTATTCCAATCACTTAAGGATTTCTGGTACTGAAGAGTAACAAAGACTACATGCAAATGGAAAATAAAGAACAGAACTTCAGATGATATTAGGATCATAGAAGTTGACATGGTTAAGAAAGATACCTGACAAACTTAAAGGTATTTTTTTACTCATTTTCTACGAGCACATGGGGATGAAGAAACCTTAAATTCAGAAAGGTGCAGCTTTTCCCCATGAGCAGTTCTAGGCATTGTTACTACTGAAAACTTACCCTCTTCATCACAATGCCACTGTTCAGAGTTGCATCTACTTGTTTATCCAGGAAAACATGTACTTCCATGGATGCATTTCATTTGATTGGAACTGTCTAGCAGAAAATGCACTTTGAATTCAGCCTCCAGTATAAAAAAATAAATTGGACAATACCTATGCCAAAATTGGCATTGAATAAAGAATTATGACATACTAGGTGCAATTTAGCAGATGATGAAAGTTGCTTCAAATTCCCCAGCATCGTGTGCTTTAGCATGTTCTCCTATCCATGCTTCACAAATATTGTATCACTTAAAAAAGTATCAATTTTTTCCCAAGAAGTAAAATATTTGATAAACCTCAAAATTTAATGCTCTATGGCAGAATTTTGGTAGCACACTGTGGTAGTAGTTTGCAGTCAAACTTCGGCAGTGCTCCTTTCTTACCTGATCTCACACTCCAAAGGTTTCAGGGCTCAAGGGACTGCCCTTGACTCACATTCCATAAAGTAAAAGAGGCAAGATATTTGAGGCCTCAAAAACCAGCAACCTGACTAGAGCTGACTGTTCTCTATCCACAGATATTTGGATTCTTGGCAGGGGAGAAGCAATCCAGCTCCTCCTCTGCTGTTGGTACAACACATCACTGAAGTGCTGCCAATAAGCACTGGAATTCTCTGGGAAAAGGCAACAATGTATTTTTGTGTAAGAAAAGTCACTACAACTTTTCAAAGGGTACAGCAGAGGGAGGATAAGGAGAAAATTAATTTCCCTAGTTTATGAATCCAGCCAAGGAGATCCTCGACCCCGAGCAAGCTCCTTTGTACATGTCCTATTCTGACATCTAAACAGTGACACAATTTCCATATGAAAGGGTAATTTAGTCCAGTTGGTCTAATTTCAGTTAACCTTGCTGAGAATAAACTGAAAAATCTGGCATACTCACTGTGTCCCACAAACTCGAAACAAGGTTGCCACTTGAAATGCAAGATACACTTGGAACTAAATAAAGTTGTTACAGTCTGGCAAAAGCATTTTTGCCAGCCTAAACAGTAAAAAAAAAAAAATTCTATTTCAATTAATACCAACATTGGCATATCTCCTCTAATGATGGGAACTTTTCTGTATTACTGAAAGCACAGTTTGTAGTAAGACTTCAGTGACCTCCTTCTTCAAAACAAACACACTAGATGGAAAGTGCATTAAGGTGCCTATTCTGCCTTTCTAATAAAGAAGATCTTGATATTCATACTTTATGTTAAAAACTGGCACCTTGGTACAAATTACAGGCAGTCACACTGGAGTTTTAGCTAATAGTGCATTATGCATGCATTCTGCCCATCTTTCCTCAATGCTATTAACTGAAAAGAATAACTTATTTACCTTTATTATAACAGAATGTGCATTATATGTATTAGGCATGTGAGAGAAAATAAACTTACTGGCCCTGTAGACACCATTCAACTTAACAAGCCACAGCTGGTAGAGTTTATGAGAAAAGACCTAAAGCAAAATATTTCTCAAGAGTTAAAGATTATCCAGCTTCATGTCTACCATGGCTGACCAGAAAAGGCCTGACTGCATTTCACAGCATTCATGGAAAGAGCATGTTTGTAAAAATAAAAGGTTTTCTTTTATTCTTCTAAATCTGGTAACACATTCCTTTTACAGCTCCATGGTTAGGCACAGTTTGGTGGAGGAAAAGGAAATCACTCACTGTGCTTTGTAACCCATGGGAGAAGGCAGGAACAAAGTTTGTTAAGAGTTTTTATACTCTGTTCAGTTTAAGTGATTCATTACAAACATTATGAGAGTAAAGGTTATCTGGACAGTCTCTAGTTCCTTAGTGGTACAGGAGTATTTCAGAAAGGTACTAATGGAGTAAAAGTACAGATCTGTCAAATGAAGTCCAGAGCAGACTGAGTTTAATCAAGAGTTTTTATTTGGAATTTCAATTAACTGTGAATTAGTTCAATTTTATTATAATACCTGAAGGGTACCATTTTATGCTCAACTTGTGAATACTGAATGTAATTAATAATTTAAGTTCCTGCATTTGAGAACAACAGTAGATAAATTGTTGTTCAAATGCATCAACCATGAGCTGAATCTTCTGGTACAAAGCCAGCATTTGGCATGCAAATGTTATATAGCCAACAGGGAAGGATTAACCTATTTCTGGTTCTCAGAATCTGGGCTCTTTTCAAACAAAGTGAAATACTGTAATGAAGAGTTATATATAAGGTCAAAGAGTATTTGAATCTCCCTGTCACATGTCTGCATATCATCTACTGATTTCATATGTAATTGATCTGAAATCCATACTTCCCAAAATCCAGCCCATTTGCAAAATCAGACACAGGAATCATAATCTAAGGGCCGTGTGTTTTCAGCTTTATAACACTGAGGTTGGGTGGCAGAATTAAGAGAATGAAGAGAAGAACTTCCTCTTTACATTGTACATAGCAAAGTCAGAAAAGACTTGGGTAGTCACATGCACTGATTGCCTCTGCAAGAGGGAAGGACCACTTATGCCTGAAACGAGCTGAACTACCTTCAAAGCACAACCTTCATCCATTTAGTGCCTTTTCTGATGCTTTTATAAGCTTCAGAATTACCATGAAATCTAGCATCGATCTCAGATTTCTTATAAAAAGTATTTCAATATATAAATCTACCTCATATTATGTAAAAAAAGGATGGCATTATTGATGGCAAAATTACTGTTCTAGTCTCATTTCTTTAGGGTTATTTTTAGATGGTTGAGACGGCTGCCTCAAAGAAGTAAATCTAAATAGATTTAATATTTTCATGAAATATATATTTCACTTTCTTTTTTTCTTTTTTACTAGATTTTAAAAATTAGCTTTGAACTGAATTATGGTGGTATTTACTAGAACTTTTAGAATAAAGCTGTTTTAAAATCCCACAGGAAAGGAACATTTAGAAACAGTGTGAACCAAATTTCTAAATCAGTTAATGTGATGACAAGGGTCACTGCTCAAAGTCACCTTAGTAATCTTATTAGAAGATGCTTTGAACATGAATAAAACACATTTTAAAATCCAAAGATGAAACTACTATTAAAAATTAAACTCATTTTTGAAAAATAAAAATCCGAGGTGTTAAAAGAGCTGCAGACTTTCCTTTAAACATTGCAGTGACATGACTGCATTTTCAAAAAAAACTTCAAAGGCTTTAAATACTTAAGAAACCTCAAAATAGAAAAGGCTGTAATCTCACTTAGCTACTGCAGAAGAGTGAAATTACGTATTAGTCAGGGCTGCAAAGATTAATTTCTTTTAGTTGGTCTAATTTTATATGGCAGTGTTTGACCCTGTCAGCTGATTCTTTTCTCTGAAAAACAAAGGTGTATAAGAAATAGGAACAGTCTAGAATCTTACAGTGACTCTTCTATTTCTGCACATTTACATTTTTACATGTTTTTCATGAATACCAGACGAAGCCTGGCTGGTGTGATATCTAAGAAATTCCTCATATGCCACATTACAGACAGGTACTGGGGAAGGGTATGTTTGATTTTAATTAAAGGATTGTACTCCATATCCTCAGTTACACTGAAAAATAATTGGATCCTGAATGTTAATAGCAATAAAATGAAGCATACATGTCAAATGGAAGCCAGGAAACACAACAAGAGAAGTCAGCAATGGAATGGTTCATAGAGAAGAGCTGAATGAAAACTGAGGTTCTGTGTCAGTAGCTTCTGTAAAATAAATTGCATGTCTTCATAATTCCAGTCTTAGTACTAAATAGCCCATATAATGAACTCACCAAAAGAACTGAAACTAATCCTTAACCCTTACTAATAATGATCTTACCATATCACAAATAACAGAGAAAACAGAAACCTTCTATTTTGTCATAAATATTACGGAACATTTTTCTCAATATCTTCAATTTAAGTGGAAGGAGAAAGCCACAGAACCTCTGCTCTCTGGACATGCATTATTTGTGGGACATGGGAGAGGTGCCCCAGTGCTTCCTCAGCAGAAAGGACAACATTCCTATAGTGCTGTAGCAAATACATACAGCTAAAGATTTATAGTCTTTTCAGTTCCAAAACATGTCAAAAAGCAGAAAGATTTTCTAGTCATCATTACTTTACTTTCACCACTTATTGATAAAAAAGCCCCAAAAGAACAGTATACATATGCCATCTCAGTTTGTCCTGTAGTAAAAATACTCCCACCCACCTGTATTAAAAAAGAAAAGACTGAAATAAATTACTTGCATTTTTTGTGGTTTTTTTTTTAACAAAAAAGAATATTCCACAGGCACACTAAAGCCTGTCTTTATCTGGCATTTTACTTCTAAACTAGAGTAAAACATTGCAACAGCAAATTTATAGTGTCTCCTCTTTCAAAGGTCACAGTCATTTTCAACATCAGACTTCAGACTGCAACATGATCTATAGCAGCTATAAATCAGAATTAAAGGATATAAAAGCATAAAAGAAAGGCTCTAATATACAATTTGGTTACTGTAGTTGTAAGAGGAGTTACATGAATTTCATATGAGAAAGACTAAATATTTGATGAGATGGAAACTATCTTTGTGAAATTTACTGAGTCTGCAGCATGAAACAAAGCATTCAAACTGGTAAATATATAAAAACCCAACTACATTCAGAACTGAATTTTTAAAATTTTGATTTTCAGGGGCAGTAAGCAATGGTGACTACTCTGGACAGAGCAGCTCATGGTCATCATCTGGAGGGGGTCAGGTCTTCTGCTGCTTTTACTCTGAACAGATGGCTCAAGAGAGATCTGTTTCCAGTTTGAACAAAACCTGTTACTCTTCTTTGCAAAAAAAAAAAAAAACCAAACATTTTCCAGTCCTACTCCAACCAATATTAACCTGGGAAAATTCTACAGAAATATAAATGCTCTGCTTGATTTCAGCTTCTATTTCAAGCACAGTTTCAGCATGAGGTAAAAAAAAAAAATCAGAGGAAGAAAGCACTGGTCCAAAAATCCAGGCTAGCTGGATTTCAGTTATTTTAAATTAAATTTGATCTTTTTACAATAAAAATAGTTTTCACTCTAAATCATATGTTTTTCTTAACAAAGAAAGCAAGCAGCACTTGCTGCTTATCCCAAAATACTTGGGACTCTTGTCAAGAGCTTCAAAGCAAAGTACTTCAATCAAAAAGAAAAGATACCCCATGTTATTTGCACAGATGAAGCTAGTAACATATTTTCTGATTTTTGTATGGTTGTAACTCTCCTATGACCTGTAGAGCATTTCCAAATGCAAAACACAGAGCTTCAGTACTAAGCTTTGACTTCCCTTCTTTTCATCAAGCAATCAATTTGTCATTTGCTGCTGTGGTGCTGCTAATAACCAGTTTGAATGTTCACTCACATGTGGATTGTTTTCAGGTTCTGGTTTGTTAAAATTTCTTATCTTTGTTGACTGTAAGACAAACATGCAGCTTGAAAAACCCTCCTTAATAACAGAAGGATTTTTTTCCAAAACTGGATTATGTTGAACAACAAATTCATCTCAAAACCAAAGAAAACCCAAATCTGTTTCTGGTGAATAAGAGTATGCATGTCCCTGGGAGATCAAATTAGTATATTAAAAAAAAAAACAAAAAAAAACCAAAAATAAAAATACTGGACTTACCAAATCCTCTAAAAAATTATGTGTTTACATGTACTACAGGGACTGCCCAACCTCCACTCCATACAGCTGACTCCTGGTTACACTCCTGGTACAATCAGTAGTCAGACACACTGTAGGTCTCACAACCAGGGAGGATTTGCAGGGTATGGAGCAGACACAATCTGCCAAGCACAGCACTGAGGCAGCTGAGGGAAACAGCAGCTCGGAGCTGCTCCCAGCTTTGGAGACCAGAGACAGGCAGATGCCCTGCCTTGGGCACCCACAGCATATCCAGCCCTGAAATACTCACACTGCCAGTCCTAGCCTCTGATTTGAGAGGACACAAGTATAATTAGGGGTATTACCTTTGATAAATTTATGATGTGTGCATTCCAATGATCTTGCACCAATTTTAGATTACTGCATCATTATTTTAGGGGTAGAATCACTGAAGTGATCCTAGGAACCAAGTAAATAATTTTATAAATGTAATGCCTGTAGGACTTCATGAAAGACTTCAAGTTTTTAATGCATTAAATAATTACAACTGATTGGGAGTGGGAGTAGGGAACAACTTACTTTTTAGATGACCATGAGAACAATGAATATGCTGCAGTGCTAGTACAGAATCTGTCTCTGCATCACCTTCAACATATTTCAATGATTTGAAAGGATAGTTTAGTGCTTCATAAGTTATTAGCAAAACAAGACAACAAAAGCTACTACAAAGCAAAAAATAATATTAAGTCCTCAACTTAAGCACCATTCAAAGGACAGCTTTTATCCTGAAGCCCACGATACTTACAGATCAATTAATGTATCTCCATTTATAAAACAAAACAAAATGTGTCATTTAATGAAAACAGTATTGGGGAGGGATGAGAGGTACAAAATGTACTTGGGTTTTAGGAGATGTTAATGAGAATAAAATGAGAATAATGAGAATAAAACAAATATTTAATTCCTTCCATTTGACAAAAGTGGTCTCAGATAAACATGGAACGCTTTTTACGTACTTAGATATGTTCAAATTATTGAAAAAGGGTCAAAAGCTTGCCAAAAATTGTGGTTTCTTCTGTAGCAACCTAGCAATTCTGAAAGAAAGTAGGATCTGTTGAAAGCAACATGAAAGCTGGGAGAGAATAATCCTGCAATGCTACTTCAGAACCAGATTTTTTCTGCCTAGGCTTGGATGGCTCAAAAATACTTTTGTATTTTGCCTCACCAGATTCTTGTTTTCCCCTAGAAAAAAGAAGTGCAAATAACATCATTTTAGAGACAGAAATTCTCTTACATGAAGCAAGCTCCTTGAATGCTCCTAGATACCTGGCACAGCAGTCTCAAAGACAGACATTCAAATATCATCATTATCAGTACACCACCAAGAATCCTCAAACATTTAGGACAAGACAGGAAACAATGTTAAGAGCTTAAAAAGGGAGGCTCAAACAGAAGTCACCAAAAGCCTTAAAGAAAATTCTCTGCAAAGCAAGCTAAAGCCACACAGCTACAGAAGAGCACATGAGTGTGTACTGCATTTTGCCTCCACACATTTTGTGACTTGCACTGATTTGAGATTATGCTGCCCTGCTGTGGGAAGACACAGGGACTACAAATTACAGATACAGCCTCAGATGTCAGCGCTACAACGACTGACACTGCACACAGTCCCTGTGTTGGAACATATGTAAACAACATCTGAAAACCCTCCCAGAATCACTCTTTGCCATACAATGCAAAGGATAGGCAATGTCAGTTTCCATTGTAACAAATATTGTAATGTCTGACTTCAGTTTTTTAAATACCAAAATTGGCTCGGCATTTCATGCTGGACTGTGGTGGCATCATATTTGATCAGTTAAGCCAAAGCAGGCAGTTTTCTAGAATAGACTGCTGTATTTGCACAAACCAGATACCTTCTTGTGAATATAACTAATGAAATTGGAATTATGATTCCATACTTCTTCCTTGCAACTGTTCACTCTTGTTCCTCTGGCAGAAAGTACAACTGCCACTGCAGTGGCAATGGAATTAACCATGGAAATTGTCTTCATCCATGAAATTAAGATCAGTAAGAAGACTACAACAACAGTGTTCCCATCTAAACAGTACTTTGGAGAGAATCAGAGAGGTTCACACTGTCTGTTCCACCAACTGTTTTTAAATTAAAGCATGAGAATAATTTCATGTTACTTTGTGCAACTTTGCTTACACTGTTTTGTTTTTCGTGAGATCTCTCTCACCTTAGTGTGTCCCATATAGAGCAGAAGGGACAAATGTGCTTTATTTTATCAGATAACAGCAAAACGAACTGAAGAACAGGGAAAACACAAAAGGGTCAGACTGCTGCATCACACATCTGAATCAACTTTTGTAAAGCCAAAGCTTTCCTCCCATTCCAAACCCATCCTATCTTCAAGCTCTGCCATGCTTCATTTTCTAACTCTAATTCTCATCTCTATCCAAATACCAATCTTTCTAAATTAAAAAAAAAAAAAGGAAAATTTTTGCATAATTTTTGGCATTTTAAAACACATGGTGCAGTTCCTAGTGATTACTAGAAAAATCATAGTTATCACAAGGAAAAAACAGTGAAGAGTTTTTTAAAAGTTGTTTTAAAGCTAGCAATCTGTTAAAGAAAAAACAACTGAAAAATTGTTTTTGAAAGAGTTGGCACCATCTGTTTAATAAAAAAAAGGGAAAGAAAAAAATTACTCTAGTTAGGGTTAAGCATTGCTTAACTCAGCACACCAACAAATAACTGAAAACCCCATCAATTTATATTTAAATAAAACATGAATTATCTGGATTTCGTCAGAGATAAATAGACTGTGACATGGTAATGTGCAACTACTTTTGATAGCATCCTTTAATATATATTTCTTTACTTCTCAATGTCTCATAGGTACTCAAAAGATACTTAACCAAAAACCACAGTTAATTCCCAAATTCTGGGGTGAAAGCCAAGTAAACACATTATGAACTGGGCATCTGCTTATCCAAGACCAACACATGGCATTTATAATTTTGCCAGTTCAGTTAGTAACATATCCAAACAGATGCCAAAGGAAGTAATCCAAAGACTTCTCAGGCAACAGGAATGAATTAGCCTTATTCAGAGGCAAAGCATTAAAAACTACCTCATACATGACACAAACATAAAAACATGGTGCTAAGCTTTACAATGCATAGGAGGGGTAAAAAGAAATGTTAAGGCAACAATGCAGATGCTCAGAACTAGAAATAGGAGCCTCAACATTGTCAGCTGTTGACAGCTTCTCTTGCCCAAGTGCACAATATTCACTTTCAGTGACAAGAGCATCTCTGTTCTCTCAGCAACCTAAATATGGAACTCACTGGCAACCAAGATAAGGTAAGTTGTGCTTGATCTACAGAATGGTTTTGGGTTTGCTGTTACAATGCTCAAAACTCAAACACCGACAAAGGCAGACTGCTTTCACAAGCACTGATCAGTGTATTCTGTGACATCAGGGAAGATTCAGTAAGGGTAACAAACCCCTAGAACATCTGGGAAAACAGGAAAACCTGGGTAATACAGCTAGCAATGATGTGCTTGAGGAATATGTTGCAGATACATCTGTGTTGCTGTGCCATCCCCCAAGGTTCAAAGTGGCACTGTTAACCTCACACTGGGATAAGCCCGGTGTTACTCACCATGCTGGAGATCCCAGCTCAGCATCATTTCACACACAAACATTTATGTCCACCAGGCCCAGCACTAATCTGAGGTCTGCCTAAGCAGACCTGTGGTGACACCATCCTGCTCAGGATGCCAAATCCAGGAAAACCTTTGTTCAAGCTCAGTGCTGCAGGAATGTTTCTGGACTCCAACTGGTCCCAATGATATCTTACATGGCACTGCAGCTAAGCTAATCAACCCCACCAACTAATAAATTAGCTATCAAGGCTTGCTGGAATTGACTACACATCTGTGGCCTGACTCACTCACTAAACTAACCAGCTCAAGCCCTCGGGGGGACTGGTGGGTGGTGGTGGAGGTCACCAGACTGTAAGCAACATTTTAATCTTTCAGATTTCATGCCTGATCAGATTAGCTATGGCTAATGGTTTCTGCAGCCTTCTCTTCCTAGCCCTAAGAATATCAACAGAGTGCTCCTAACACAGGCCAACTACAGGGAATTCATGTCTTGAACCAGCATAGCAAACACTCCAAAATTCAAAAAATCATACCAACAAGTTGATACTGGAAATTTGTATTGATTCACTCAGGACTGCAGGGAATGTTGTATCACCTGGATGTAACTGAAGACAGAAAACCATGATGTGAAGCAGCTGCAGCATAAAACTTCACTGCCTGTGCTGACCCATGGCATCACCTACTGATGTCTGCCCCAAACCTCTCAGTGAACACTTACCAAAGCAGACAAAAATCCTGAACCTTGCTGGAAGACCAGAGCCCAGTGATCTGACCCTCCAGTAATGGAAAAGGCCATCTACCAAAAGGCCACTGAAGTCCATCTGGAGGTGATGACATATGTCCAGAAAGAGCAGGGCTCAATTTTACTGCCTCTGGGGCACATTCAAGGAGGTGGGAGAAGCCTTGAAGGTCAGGCTTTATCAATGTGTGAATAGCCTCTGCATCATGCCCACTTCATTCCAACAATTCATCTTTCTTGTTTTCTTTCAAGCTTGCTAACATACAAACCCCAGCTCATTCTCTCCTCTGTAATTTCATTTGTCCTCTCTTTTTTTGGAAAAGCTTTCCATTTGAAAGACTCATATTCAAAATGTCAGAAAATTTACAGACTAGCAATGCAACATGGAAGACAAGACATCTAGAAAAATGAATGGAGAAAACATTTGAATTCATGAGTACTTGACAGCTGCATAAGTCTCACTGAATTTTGCATCAAGCATAATTTCAAATATCTATTTTTGTATTTTTTAAGAAAACGTCCAATTATGCACCAAAACAGCTTAAAACAAAAAAGTAAAACGAAAACAAAAAAAAACCAACAAAACAAAACCAAAGCCCACCAACTTAAATTTTAAGTCTGAAGGAACTTCTGATCAAATAAGCATTGGAGACATTTTACTGTGGCACTTCTGAAAATGATTCCATAATAGCTTTGAAAAGTAAGTACTCTTTATTGAAAAAAAAATACCAAAAAGCTGTGAAAAAATTAGAACAGACATTCAAACTTTACCCTCTGACTCCTGGAAATAATATTCAGTCTTCTGTCTAGGTGCTGCCTATACAGGACCAGTAAATCAAGTACATTTGACCTACAGAGCTAACCATGACTGTAAGTGAATGTCAGAGCCAGGCATGCAGGATGTCTGATGCTGCAGCCCTGACTGATAACTAAGAAGTCAGATATAAATAAATCTGGAACAGTTGGGATTGACTGTTGTTTAGCACTTTCAGACAGACGTTCAGGGCAACTGGCAGGGGCTTTGAAAGCTGTTTCCTATATTAGAATCATGACAAAAATAGAAGTGAGGCTGCATTCCCTTGTCTTCTGCTAAAATAAATCTTATTCAAAAACATTTTACAAGTTTGTCAAGGCATAACTAGTTCACAGTCAGACAGAGAAAAAAATCAAAACTGGAAGTCCCATGTTAATTCAACAAATAGTTACTTACTGAATTAATAAGAGAAAAAAAAATTAAAAAGGAAAAAAAAGTAGAAAATACTAAGACATAATAAGGACAAGGAAAAGCCAGCTTTTCTAATTAAAAAAAAACCAAAACCTTTTAAGTGAAGGCACAATTAGAATTCACCAGCCAGAAAGACCCCAGAGATCTTTAAAAATAACATAAAAAGGGAGAAGCATATATTTTACCAACTGTCCTTAAGAATATTGCATTGGGGTTGAGGTTTGGGGTGGGTTTTTTGTTGTTTTGGGGCTGTTTGTTTATAAAATCATGAACAGTTGCTGCATAACTGCTGACAGCAAGGCTGAGTGGTGAGAATGGAACAGGAAAGAGGAAGCATGTATGGGCTTCTCTTCCGATTTTAAGTGTCCCAAATACTGTTCACACGGCAAGTATTTGTCACAGTGTTATCTCGCCTCCAGCAATTAAGTTCACAAATAAATTAAGCTGGCTTTTATATGTGTTTTTTTACAGTCAAACTCTATCTATCAAAATATTTTGGGATCACTCGTTCAGTGACTGAACACCTCATTGTTCTGCCAAAATAATCAGTGGCCTTAATGAGCAATTAAGAGATTCCAGGGTCAATGAGAAATGAAAATCTTTGCATATAGACCAGAAATTTTGTGTACAACTTCCTGCTACTGTTTCAGATCATGAGTGAACTCAGGAACTACATACAAGAGGCACATGTGAACAAGAGTAGAATGTATTGTACAAAACCAGAGAGAGCAGGGTACAGTAAGAGCAGTTTGATTTAACCAAGTAACCCTCCCAAAGAGATTTCCCATAAGCTGTTCTTTCTCACCCAAAGCAGGTGTGCATAACCTTGTGCTGCCCCATCAGAGGTTGCCCCACCTGCTCACACTCTGGCCCAGTCCTGAGCCCGTGGTGGCTCTGAGCAGAGCCTGCCCTGTGCCCCAGTGCCCAGGGAGCCCTGATGTGCAGCAGGAGCACAGCTCCTGGGTCCCAGCTCACGCTGGAGTCGCTTCGCTGCCCAACACCGGGCACCCACCCCAGTGACCCCACCCGAGGGACTTCCCCTCTGTACTCCCACGGCTTCTGCAACGTGCAAACCACAACAGAATCAACTATGGCATTTCTGCAACTTGCATTCTAGTTTGCATTTGTACTGCTGGTACAAATTAAGGCATAATTCAAGGGTGCAAGGTGTGCTGAAGAAGTACACACAGAGGAGCACATTTCAATAATCCAACTGTGAAATTTTTTCCCATCAGGACAATGGCTGAAAATATCCTTGATGAAAGATAGAAAATCACCATGAAGAATAAAAATTTTGCTTTATTGCCACATGGCAAATGTAATTTCTTTTTACCAGAACAGCCTTCTCAAGTGTATTTTAAACTAATTACCTTTAGGTGGAAAATATGACTTGCTTTCAGCTTTGTGAGGCCAGTCCACCACAAGAGGTCCAAACCTACGAAAACTGGCAGTGATCTCATCTACAAAAAAACCAGATGAGGCACCTTAGAGAGAACATAAAAACTGACAGTGGCAAGGTAAAAAGGTCTTACTTAAAAAACAAAACAAAACAAGAACAGTGAAAACTGCAATGATGTCCATAGCAGACGCCTAAATATTCTTTCATCTCTGTGCTGTACATGGCTGCTTAAAAAAGTGATTTTACATTCCACTAGTGGAAGTCTGCAGCAGGATTAAATGCAAACATGATCTATCAGAAGTGAATATGCTTCAGCTGCAGTCTATGTCTAATTATAGCCACAAAGCAGGGTCAGATGCAGCCACATGGGACTGATGGAGGAGCTTCATGTCAGCACGGCTGCTCCTTGCAGCCTGCCCTAGAAAGAGGCTGCAGCAGGTCATGGCACTGTGGGTGTTTCACCTTCCTCAGGCCCTTCAGGAAATCTGCCTTGAATTACCAAGTTTATTCTTCACTTTTTAAGCATCAGCTTTGAACCACCACGTAACGCACATCACAAGCTATCCTATAGGAAAATTTTTACATGTAAATCCTTTAGAAAGAAGTATTTAAAATTAATTTTGAAAAAAATCTTATATTCACAAGACATTTTTAAACACACTTTAAAGAAAAAATTAGTTTAAAATTGTGTCTCATGTGATGTTAAGTGGATCAGAGTAACAAGCCATCAAAAGAAAAGGCAGTGGGGTTTTACAGTTTCTGGATTGCTGTTTGAGATGTGTCCAATTTCTCTGACCCCATGAATTGCCCACCAGATTCTTCAATCATCTGGAGACAGAACACACATGTTGTGTACCTGAAGAGCTGAAGGATAAAGGGTTACTGAAGGAGACCTCTCAGGAAAGAGGGTGACAGCTCCCAGGTCACCATGTTGCTTCCTCACAGGACAGACTGGGCATGTATTTTGATTGTGAGTGACCCAGCAATGTGCTCATCAGTTGTCCCTTTCGGGTGCTGCATCTTACTGCTGCAGGTGCAGATTACCCACCAGACCCCATACAACAGCCCTGCAACTCTGGGTGTGACACGGGGACTGCATTTGAGGTGTTGGGAAACACAGACTGGCAACTCATACTATTTCTTCATTAAACTGGTTTAGGCTTCAGATTATTAGATTAGAGATTTCCCACATTTCATTATAAAGCATCCTCAAATTCCCTGTGTATGCCCATTGAAGCTAGACAGTGGTGGATTCCAGCTATATTCCAGCCATGAAAACTACACCAAAAACTGTCATGGTTTTAGTTTGGGAATATGGGTTTGTGGGGACACATGCAAGTAGAGCAGATAATGCTTGAGAAAAACTCTGACCATCCTTGCTAAGTAGGTTTTTATTTTGTAACCATATTATTACTCTGTATTTATCATCTGAACCCTGCATACATGCTGGGTATAAGAGCTGGTTATTTAAAGCCCATGGTATTTTGGTAAGAACTGCATTAAGCAAGTCTTTAAAGTCAACCACATCCAAGAATAGGAGAAGACTATGGAGGAGAGACAGTACCCACTAAATTCCCTTTTTCAGCTTTCCTACTTGACAGTCGTGGGAAGACATGCAGATCAGAAGAGCTGCTAGGCAGCCACTTCTGTCTCCATCTCTTCTGATCTACAGTACACAAGAACATCAGGTAAACTCTCGGGTGTGGCAGGGTGTGTTCTAACTACTGCCACAAGCACCACAAGAGACACACCTGGGAAAATCCATTTGCTTCTATGAAAATATGACTTTTTAAACAGTAATTATATGAAAGCCAATCCCCACATCTCAGCAATGCACGTGATTCACAGTACCTTCATCAATGTCAGGAGGAAGACCTCCAACAAACACCTTTCTAGAATAGCGTTCCACTCTTTCCCCATTTTGACAGCGTGTCGGAGAGCTGAGCCCCGAGGACAACGACTGATCACCATGGCTGTCGTCCAGGAAGCCATCCTCAAAAGGAAACAGTGAAGACCGACCTGGAACAGATTTTGTAGCATCTATAGTTAATGCTGTTTCCTGGAGAATGAAATACATCAGTAAGAAACTTTCCCTTTTACTGTTTTACTTTAACAGAACTTGCATCAAAGGACCCAGCTAGGTGGTCCAGTTTTCCAGTTCATGTTCATTAGTACAGTTTCCATTTTTCCAAGAGTGTATTACCTTTACAAGACAATAAACCTAATTTAGCTTTAAAAGAAACCCTCATGAATGGACAGAAATGAAAAGCAAGTTATCTGATGAAATTATGTGTCATAGCTATAGAAATAGCCTTTGCAAGATTTATATTTCCAAGCAATTAGAGATTTACACCTTCCATAAAAGATCTTGAAGGAATGATCTCAAGATCCCTCAACCACTGCACTGCAGGGCAGTCCTTTGAGTGCTGTACAGGATCCTCACAGCAAGGGCTGCAGCACTTCCACCACCATGGAACACAGGCCCATGCTGAGCAGGGGGGCAAACAGCAAAATAAACATGGAAAAGCTTTGGATTGTGCATATTAAGCAGGAAGTGAAGAGAGTTGCTGAACAAGAAAAAAATCTTTTAAATAAACCACAAAGAACTTGCACTTGAAGGAAAACATTGTTAGCTAGAACAGCCTGTCACCCTGTTTGTTACTGAGTTAAAACAGCCTTTCAGTAATGAATGAGCAAAATCAACAGAAATGGCTGCTACTCAGTTTGTTAATGAAAAGTAAAGAATTTATTTGTAATCATCTCATGTGATTAACTTGCTGCTATTACTAACAGTGTATACACACATTATGTTAAGAACAGATTTATTAACAAGGAAGATAAAAAACTATTCAAAGACTGTATATAAGGAACACTTGCCAACTTCTGAATTTAACAATTCCCTATACCTCAGTTGAAAAATACATCCTGCAATATAGGGAGATGTATAAATGGGAACCACACCTCAACTCTGAAAAGACTACTTGTCCCCTCACGCCATGGAGGATTTCTCCCAGGGATGGAATTATAATTAATTGATTCAAAATTATAATTATTTATATAGACAAAAGAATAATTATGTATATAATATATACAAAATTATAATTAATTGATACAAAAAAGTTTATAGGGGGTTGATTACAAATATAAATGTTTTGTAAGTGCATGTAATTAAACTCAAAGGTAATGAATCACATGAAACTGACATAGCAAGACTTAAGGTTTAATACCATACTGGTATTGGCAGCACAGGAAGTGAAGGAAATAAAAACAAGACAAGGAGAAATATCAAGACAGAGGGACAGCAGTCAGAAAAACACACACACTAAAAATATCAGTAATTGTCTCCAGTAGCAAAGGACAGATTAAAAAAAGCAGTAACCCTGTATAGGGAAAATGAGCTAACCAAGTCAGGAAAGTCACTGACACAGCCTGATCTGTTATTATAAACATCAGGCACCAGAAAAGTGTTGATTAAAAAAAATATATTGAATTTTAACCAGTGAAAGAGATTACAGACACAAAAATCCATTGAAGTAAAAATCCTACCGTGCATTTACACATCATCATTAAAAAATGCCACAATCAGAGAAGGATGTAGAGATGCTACCTATCAAAGACTTGTTGTCAGAAATGTTGGGCTTAAAGCATAAAACAGGAAAGACTTTTGATGAATATTCCGTTAATGGACAAACACGTCATGCACATATATAAACATATACATTTTAACATAAAAATGAACATCTGCATAAGAGAAAAAATAATTAAGAATACTAAAACTGTGTAAAAATATCATATCAGAGCACTCATTGAAAAGCAGGAAATCTGAAACTATCTCAGAGATTGACATTACTGGAGAGAAAAATAATCTTTTAATTCCTGCCCATGAACCCTATCTTCTTGTAAAAAAGTAAACAAACAACAAACATGAGCCATTAGTGGAAGATGACATATCAAATTAATAACAAGTTGTTCAAATAAAATACAAATCTGCAGAGGAGACAGGGTTCTGAAGGAAATAATAAAAATTCATAGCAACTTGGAAAGCAAGGTATCACCTCTAAGCACCATGCCAGACACTTGGTGATGTACAAGCACCACACTCACCTTACATAAACGCAAATGATGTTCTATAAGCTGTAGCTAAGTCAAGTATAGAGCTAAATGCAAGAAGAATACATTTGAAATAATGGAAATAATACAGAGAAGAGAATAGGGAATGACTGTTCACAGCCTGCTCCAGTAGGGGAAAAATAAACTGCATTGAACACAATCAGTACATGCCAAGGCTGAAAGCAAGGCAAACTTTGGAAACCCTTGCTACAGACTTTTTGGGATGTTTAAAAATTTATGCAGGCTTAGAAAAAGGAATGAGTAAGAACAGGAGAAAAATGCAATCTAAAGCAATAAATATTAAAACATCACCTCAAGAGACTCCCTGAGCAAACTTCTGGGAGAACATTATAGGAAAGCATCACTAAATGCACTTTTTTGATAACATACTCCTGTACTCCTCCCTGGGCATCTCTAAGTTGTCAGTGTAGCAAAATAGTTTGGGCTGATTTCCCACAGTGGTGCTTATATCTGTACCTGAAAAACTGGTTGTAAAAGTTAAAAAACAAGGTACCAAGAACATGACTCAACAGCTCTAAATGTGATACCTAGAAAGAAATGTTCATCTCTTTTCTCAAAGGAAACAGAGAACCAAGTAGGGTTTATGAGAGTTTATGGCAAGCCTCAAGAATGTCTGACAAAACTTCTTCTCATTACAGATGCTTAGTCACAGTGACAGAATCAAACACTAATTAAAATATCCAAGTTTAGCAAACATAAAATGAGTCTTTGCACAGACTTGCCTGTGGTTACTCTGCATATTATCCCAATGCAAATGGTAAAAGCAATAATAGAGAGGGATATATGAGAATATTTGATAACCAACACATTTTTTAACAGACTTGTAGAATTTCATGCTTAAGGTTAAGGAAGCTCAAAACCAACATTATAAAAGTCAAGGTAATGATAAAGCATGAAAATAACAGACTGTAATATGAATGAGGCAAGTCAATATTCCTAACATTCATGACAAGACACACACACACAATTCTAGTTGTTAGTATGGAAAAGCCTTCATTTCACACAGGAAACAAGTCTTGTGGAATGAAACATGCTTCTTGGTAGTGAGAAAAAAAAAATCTGAAAAGCCAGTACATTCAGAACTTGTTTGCCCTGTTTTGTCTTCACTAATATTTGTATAAAACAGCCTAAATTTTATTCATCACAATTACTTATGCATTATTGTATTTTGCTTCTTCAATTACGAGTTGCCAGTAATTTACATTATCCTACTGATTCCTACCTCCTTCCCTACTTTGGTGCCATTTGATCAATCTGGACACACCTGCCACAATCTTAAAATAAAATTAAATAGTGCTCACATGCACAGAGAGTAATTTTGTGATGAAAATTTGAATATTTTGTTTCAGATTTACCTATCAATTAAAGAATAAAATGTGTCAGCTTTGAACAACATCAGAGCAAATTCTTTATTACAAACTGTGTTAGTATGGCCTGTACAGCCCACCACCTCAACCCACACAATTACAAGCCCTTAGACACTACTGGTTTGTGTGATGGATACATCTGTCTCTAAGGGTCTTCACAAATGTGATGCAAATTCTACATTTGGAAAAGGGGGCAATGCCACCTACATAGCTGGCAGAGAACTTCATGGAAAGGAAGATAAAATTATGTTTAATGCTGAAGTACCCGATGCAGATGGCACTGTCTAAACATAATTGTTAAAAGCTGCTATTTTCACTGATATTTTCTCAGTAACAACCAGTCTGTGTAAGCTACAGGACATAAATGTAAGCTGCATTAGTGGCTTGCTCAGTACAGCTGTTGGACTTGCTTTTGTCTTTGTTCCTTCATCTCAGAATAAACTGATATGCAGCACTGTACATTTATAAAGTATTTTCAGATTCCTTTTTATGTTTTAAGGCTTGTCTATGATGAAATACTGTTAAAATGTGCTCAAATACTGTACTTTTTCTAAATGATTATCAATATTCACTGTTGAGGACAGCTACTAGTATTGGTATTGACACATGTTCTATCTGAGGCAATTCAATGTAATGAAGTCTAATATTCAGCAAAAGCTGTTTCATGTAAGAAAAGTAATTTTCAAATGTTCAATGCAGCAGTTAAACATTGGACTTCTACAAAACAAATAAACACTAAACATAAACCGAAAACTGATCTTTTTTTGTAACACTATGCATTTCAAGTCACAAATACATGTCTTGAGAGTCTTTACATTCAGTCATCCTCCAGTTCTCTAGTAACAGCAACACACTTGAAGCTATCAGCTCAGGATCATCACTGCTTTAAGATGCTGTTAAAAGGGAGCTGTTTTGCAAGGGAAGAAGATGAGATTCATTGATACAAAGCAATTGATCAACTAAATAATGTTAGAATTGGTAACATAATCTTACCACAAGAAAACTAAATATTTATTTCTCCCACTATTCAGCAAACAAAACATTCAGTTAAATTCTTTTACCTCTTCTCCGCCCATAGCTCCTGGCTGCATGTAAACACAGAAGAAAATTGTCGGTACAGCTGTCATTAGATTTAGCTCCAAAAGCAATGAAAATGTAGCTTCTACCTCTTCTCTTTTTCCCTCCCACCATAAAGAAGGAAAAGACATTTAAAAGTGCAGGATGAAATTGAAACAACCCAAGACAAGAAAAAAAAAGTTGATGATACAGCCAGGGAAGTAAAAAAAAAAAAAAAGAAAAAAAAAAAGAACATACCTGCTGTGCAAATTTTCTACATAGCAAAGGGCAAAGGTATTTAAAAAATCAGAAAAATCAGGCATATAGCACAGTATTATAAAATAATAATTTAGAATTATGGTTTTAAGTGGCAATAAACATAATCAATAGTAATCTAGTAATCCTAATTAAAATAACTACTTTTGCATTTTCCTAAATAGTTGTGGAGAACATATTTTTCAATTATGTTTCAATTTAAATAATTCACCATATGTAAATACAAAAATCCTACTAAAACAACGTTAACTCAATAGCCAGTACATTCAGATGAATAAAATTAGATTGACAAAATGCCTTCATAACTACCAGAATTAACAGAGCATTTCAATGAGACATGTAACAATAGCAAATCCACAAAGTTGGACAACTTTAGAACTGTATTTTGTGATGTAGTGGCAAATGCAAAACCCAAAATTTTTGATCTGGAGTTTTAGAAAAACAGAAAATAATCTGCAAAAGTGTGTCTTCTACACAGGATCTCTGAAATATCACAAAAGCCATCTATCCTTCCAAGGTAACCAAATGTGGAAGGCTGGGGTTGATCAAGTGGGTTTTTCAACAGAAGCGAGCTTAGGTAAGAGGTAACAGAGCTTTGTTTTGTTTCCTTCTCTCCTCACTGTAACACTCAGTGCTCCTGCACCTTCCCAGCCCCATCTCTTATTTCTGACACAGTGCCTGACAGTCCTGCCCACACCCCCAGTGTCCCACCAGCCCCTCAGCCTTCCCTGGCTCTTGGCTTCTCAGGAGGGGCCCTGGGGCTAACCCAGAGCCAGGCTCGCCCTCCTTCAGCACCAGAACTCTCTTCTACCCAAGCAGCTTCCTCCTCCAGCCCTGAAGAAACCCTATAGCCCTACACCTTTTTTCTTCCACTATCAGTGAGGTCACAAAAAGGCAGCTACATGAATATGTCATTAGGGGGGGATTAAACAACTTCAAGGACTACGATGAACTGCTCTGCAATTAATGTTTAACATAAAGACAGCAGGGGCTGTTTGTGTGAACAGCTACTCAGCCACAGTGAGGTGCTTGCTAAGCTCTGAGGGAGACTCTGCTTCTTGCATAGCAGAAAATAATGAGAATTAACACTAGAGCTGGCTTTGCAGCAAGAATAAAATTAGTCCTCCTGCTTTCTAGTTTTTGCCCTATTTTATTAGTTATTATGATGGCAAAGAATCATTGTCAGATCTCTTGTAGCAAGTTGTTGTCTTGATGAATGCCCACATTCCCAAAAAAAGGATATTTTAGGGTATAGTTATAGACACATTCTGAGAGCAATTTCTCTGAAAAAGGTTTCTCAGAATGTTACCAATCTAAAAATTAAATAGAGAAGCATTATTTCAGTATGTGATGAAAAAGACTCTTGTGTTTCTTCTGAAGAAAACAAAGCTTTATATGCTTAATGCAAATTTATAGGCTCTGATCAAGATCAGTACATGATTGCACAAATCTACCACAAGGTTCTCTAAATTTTAGAATGCCCTACTGCTACTCATATATTATAACACTTATATGCAATACTGCACTGTAGAATAATACTTTGATCCTATACTTTCACTCACACACAATCTTTATGTTCATTAAAGTTACCGAAACTCACTGAAGGTGTATTTGCCTGTAAATTCCAGGGGCAAAAGAGTGTAATTCACTTAAACAGGAAGACAGGCAAGTCAGTTTTTGCTGATTTAAAAACATTGCATCACATTTAAATACTCAAAGAGGGTGAAGTTTCACCACTGCTGTTTATATTTTGTACACATATACACATAATTTGAAAATTATCTCAGTTTTAACTAGTATTTATATTAAAATGTTAATTTTCTCCAAGAAGCTGAGTTATTCAGCATGACAACTTCAGAATGTCAATGCACACTTTACTATGTGGCCTTCTCAGGATGTGAAGTTTGAATGTGTCATTTGAAACAAGTTAAATAAAAAATACCCATCTTGCTCACAAGTCAAAATTCACAACACAGCAGGTTAAATAGCAGGAATAGTTCATCAGGTAAATTTCATAATGCCTCCAGTTTGAGTAAATACTTTGGAATTCTGAAATTATTCCTGAATGAAGACATTTGGGAGAAAATAAGATTACTGCACTATGACAAACAGTGAAATTACCACACCTATGTATATAAAATTACTTTATCTCTTTAGCAACTCAAACAGAAGACAAAAAGCAACTGGGAGCTCCTTAAACTGTACCCCCACTAATGCATCTGCTCCCCATGTACTGGTTTTAGTGCCACATATAAATGTCCTTTGGCACAGAAAATCATCTCCTGAAATGTTTCTAAATCCAACAAAAATTATTGTTTCCTAGGTACTCCCAGATCATGACATATTAAGGCAAACCCAGGTGCTTTAGGAGGGGATGAGCACATTTTCCCAGGTGGGAAGTGCACTGGATTGTGCAGCTCGCAGCAGGCTCCTCCCTGCGTTGCTGTTTGTCCATCCTCAGCAACTGTCAGGTACAAAGTTACATAACTGCTGTGTCCCAAATTGCACAGCCTCAAACGCAAAGGAACAACAGATTCTTTTTCACCACTCCTAACTCTCCTGAAACTATTAGCTCACCTCATCCCAGAAGCCAAGTGGATTTTTATGAACATCAAACTGCGCCATGAAGGACAGCACTTTGTTTTTAACAAGCCAGCAGAACAAACTCCCCAAACCTTAAATCTTGCAATGCAATCAAGGAAACTCAGTGTTAATGCTTTGGAATTCCCCAAAGCCTGCAGCTAAGATTGCCCATTGTTGCAGTAAATCAAAACTCACTCAAATTTTTAACTGCATCTCAAGGCTACATGAAAGTGATGAAAAAGACTTTTCTGGGATTTTTTTACTGTTTTATGATAATGTGGGACTGAAACTGCAGCTTTGGTATTTGTACCAAATAATTAGCAGTCCTAGGAAACAGTAAATTTGTGAATCCATAAAACATTTACTCAAAAGGACTAGATCTACATGCTCTCCATATCATAACTTAAAATGAATTTGATAATGTAATTTCAAATTTAGAAATAGGCAACAACATTTATTTGTATTATCATATTTTATGGAAGACTTAATAGAAAGTATTTTGAAATTTTTAAGAACATTATTTCTTCACTTCTGGTACTTGTTTTGTTCATACAGTAATGTGGCCACAATATCAAAGATGCACACTTCAAAGAAATCTTAAAGACACATCTTAAATTGATGTAAAATAGCATTACCTCTATGAAAAAAAAAAAGAATTCAACATTTCCAGACTAGAAATTTTGGAGCTATATGGGCTAAAGGAAAGTTTATTTGACAAGGCTGGGAACCTCCTTGATTTATAAGGTACCAGAATCTTATTTCTAGCTTGGAACACTCATTTGTATTCTTGAAGCAGTCAGCAGTTCAGAACAATACTTGCTTTAGGACATTATGAGTTATGCAATGATTTTCTAAGATCAGAAAGGAAAATATGTCAAGCTTTTGCTTTTGAACAGAGGGTCTCTGAAGTTCTTAGTGATCTGGAAGTTTACAAGTGAATTAAAATACCAGGGAAATGCATTCATGAACTGAGGGAAGGTGGTAGAATCAAGTATAATTATGCAATGTGTTTTCTGCAAGAGAGGGATCATCCAGAACTGCAGAGATGGACACTCATTTACGACTTGTTCAAAAGGTGCTTCTCAGCTTCCACTGATAGTTGGGCTGGATGTGCAGATGGGCACTACAATAATTTGGTTGTATGAACTTCAACAGTCCCTTGTGGTTGATTTTTTCCAATATTAACAATGCAAGTGTTGCAGCAATCTGCCTTCTAACATATGCTGACATACATATAACAGCTGAATGCCAGCACCAGAAAAACACAATCTACATGTAAGCTGTACACAGCTAAGTCCCACACACTGGGCCTCAAACACTTGATCAAACACATGAACTGCATTCAATACCCAAAACCAGCTTAGGTGTCCTTTCCTGAGGCATACAAGCAGCCAAGCAACTGTGTAAGAGGCAAGGTTTATCTATTTTCATCTTTTCCTTTTAATTAAAAAAAAATCTGTTACCAATAAAATTCACATTTTTTACAGCCAGGCTGCTTCATCTCTTCTAGCATCATATATAATGCTCTTGGAGTAGCCTAGCAAATCTTAAAATTCAGAGGAAACAGATGGCACTAACCCACAATAGAGAGGATCACAAAGATGAAAGAAAAGCACATTGGTGAGGTTGTGAGGCAGGAAAAGTGGTGGGGAAAACAAACAAACAAACAAGAAGGTATTAAAGAGCTACCAAGTTGGATTAAAAGGAAGACAATTTAAGAAATCTTCCTCTGCTCGAAAAAGCCTTTAGCAGCCATTGATAAGAGATCCTGCCTTCAGTAGCAGCCAAATTGGATCTCTGGAAGTACAGATGCCAATACAAAAAATTGAAAGGAAGAAAAAAAAAAAATCATGTACTTACTCTTGCTCCCTTGCTTCCCTCTTCACCTTTTTAAAATTTAAACAGGTATAGAAGGGACTTTGAGATATCAGCAAGCCTCCAAGGCAGCATCAATACCAACTGCTTGTTCAGCTGGTTCTGAGAAACCTAACAAGGTGATGTGCAAAGTGAAAGTTCCCACATTCTGGGACTCCTCTGAACCCTGCTGCCTTTGCTATCTCACACTTCACATCAGGCATTTTTTCCCTCCACTTATATTCACTCAGATCTCTTCACAACTAAATCAGATCTAGTTTTGCAGACCTTGTAAGTTCTCTAGCATTTTTTATTCCTTTCTGTTATTCTGTATTTGCTACTAAGATGGTGACACATTAGTAACCCAACCTGGCAACTGGGCTAAAGAGCTCAGCAAACTCTCATAGGCAAGAACTAGATGAGATTGATGCCTCCTGGAATTTAGTCACACATTTGCCCAGAATATTATCACTACAAAAAGAAAGCTTTTATTAGCTGTCAAACTGCCAACCCAAGATCTTGCAAGACAAAAGTAATTCAACAAGCTTTCCATTTGGAGCAGTTTATTTCAAGGTATAACAGTAGCATTGGCAAAAGTTTTAAATACAAAATGCTACTTCAGCAACTTTTATATCCAAACACTATATGTGTTTGAAAACAGCAAATCAGGAAGAGCTAATTACAATAGCTCTTAACGAGACAAGGCAATCTTAAAAACAACAGAAATATGGAAATAAAAAATGAAATAGTTTTTTTGTCATTACATTTCCTGTCATGGCATGACAACTTCCCCACATAAATGGGATTAATAAAACAAAAACCAAAATCTCAACACAGACATCTAAAAAAGTGCCTCAAATACTTTCCTTGATGTCTTTTTCAAATTATTTTACTCTGAATAAATAGAACTAAATTACACTAATGAAAAGACAGTCAGATGGAGAATAAATAGTACCAGACCTCACAGATGACACATTTTTGTACGAGACAAGCATGAACAGTGGAAGCAGATGGAACATTTGTAGCCCAACAGGACTGCAAAGTCACTGTGCAGAGAAGCTTTATAAAAAACAAAATTTCAGCATTTCACAAAGGGGTTTAATTTAACTACCTTTAGACTGCATTTATTTTACTGAAGATTGTTAGGGATCCCAGCACAACACTTCAGTGCTTCCTTACAGAGATCACACACCCTCATTTATTCCCATCTTCCTTTTTCACCTGCCACACTTCTCTCCTGCTGAAGTCACTGAGGCTTTCTGGAGTTCCCAAGAAGCCCTAAAGACAGCTCACCACCTGCCATGGAGGTGACTGTGCATTCATGCTGATCACTCAGTCCTAGTTACTCAGCTAATTAGAAAGGAGCATAAATTCAAGAGAAGCAATGACTGCAGAAATGTATGGCTACAAAAGGTATTGAATAGTAGCAAGAGAAAGGATGAAGGACACCTTTGTGTTAAATTTATGCCACGTTTCCCCTACAAATTAAAGTATAAATTATTTTAATAAAGTTCTGTAGATGAAAGTTTATCAAAATTCTTGTACTGTTTAGCTCAGTATGAACTAAAAAAATTACTTTAAGTCACTAATTGATTCTAAACACTATTTCAATTAGAGAAATTTCATTTAGGTCTAGTACAGAAAGAAGCTATACCATTTCCCCTTCAAAAATGCTTCCAATCTAATATTTGCATCTTGCTTTTGTTTAGCTACTCTTTAGGATTATGCTCAGATCTCTCTGAATATTTGAAAATTGCATTCCTCAACAGAACCCTAATTCTGAACTTCAAGAGCATTTATGATATAAACATGTTTATTATACACATGTGCAACTCTGTATGTACACAAGCATAATGCCACTAAAGACACTAAGAGATTCATAGTAATTGGGCATTTAAATGTCATCTCTTTTACCCCATGAATTTAGTTATTTCAGAGCTAAGTGTTTTAAGCTGGTGGTGATTTAGCCTTGTACAATGAACAGAACAGTGGTGGCATGCTCCCCGTGTGCTGCCAGCTGAGCAACACCTTCCCTCAAAGCAAACAATGCCCTCCAACATCTACAGACAGCAGCTCAAGACAGGCAGGCAGGAAAATCCCCACTTTCAAAAGGCTGTAATGAGTAAACAGGAATAACAGCTGAAGTAGAGTTGGAAGTGCTGCCACGGAGGACAAGGAGCTAGAGACAAACATCCCCCAAAAACTTCCCCTCTCCCTACAGCATCTGAAGTTTTGCATTGCTATTGGCATGAGCACACATTGTCTCCCACCTTCAAAAGACTGCCTACACTGTCAGTGTGAAATTGAGTTCTGAGTAATAAATCTTAAAGATTATTACTATGTCTTCACAGGAAAAGAGAAAAACGCTTATGAAGCAATGACTTTAAATAGAATGTGAAGGTTGGATTTGCAGACTCAGCAGAGAATCCTTGGTTTCACAGAAATTAAACATATACGTGACAAGTATTATGATCAAAAGACATTACATAAATTCTCAAAATTATTCCAAAAAATACTGTGATTAAGTATCTTAGGTTAAAAAAAAAAAATCCCAAAAATCACAGCCATTCCAGCACAGAAAAGAATATTTCTTCTTGAACTCATTTTCCTTGGTATATTTCCCCACTAGAGGGAAAAGGTAATGAATGACATGGGAATTACCTAGTTCTAAATTTTACAAGTTTAGCTACATACGAAAAAGGATTTCAATCACAGAAGGTAATTTTTAAGCTTGTGTACTTGAATATTTGCTTTTATTCTCAGCTCTTCAAAGATTTAAAAGCAAAACCCAACAGGTTTCACAGTACAATAATTCTAGCTAAGGGCTCTCATTGATGGCCAAAAATGGTATGGCCTTGCCTAGTATAGAAAAGAAGGGAAAAGCGTTGCAGAAGAGGAAAAAATATATGGGAACTTATTCAGACTGTGGATTTGTGCTTAATTTCATTTTGCATAAATTGCACATTTATGATTCCAGGCTTATTTAAGTCTTTAAACAGTTAATATTTGAATAGGTCCATAATATTTTAAATAATGCAAATGCATACATATATATAGTTTTGGTCCCTCAGTTAGCTATGCTGATATGTTAACCATGCAACAGGACTATAGCTACAAAAGATGATTGTTTTTTATAAACTATTAGAGTATATAGCTGCTGTAAAAAATTCAAATATATTAGACAGGAAAAAAGTTCTTTCCATTATTTTCATCAAAAAGAAATCAGAATAAAAGACAGCATTCATTTAAGACAAAAGCAAGTTGTCCCAAAATAGTATAACTTTTTGTTTCAGTTTTTCTTTCCCATCTTTTCAAAATCTCTGTTAGACGTTGTAAGAAATGCTACTACATATTTCATCATAACTGTCAATTTTTAAAGGTAACTCAAAATTCAATCATAGTATCCCATCTTCACAAATAGTGTAGTTAGCTTGTTGAAATGCCCATTGTAGACCAATACAGTCTGAGACCAGAATTCATGTCAAACACCTGTGTACTGTGCAGACCTTATTTACACAGAGAGGCATGAACAGCTTCCTCTTTATTTTAATAAAGTCTTTAATTAAACAAAACATTTCTCCTAGTTAATGATTTGATTTCCCGTCATTTCATGTGCTGTAAGAAAATGGGGTTTATCTGCTAACTATGACAACAAAACCTCCCCAAAATATCACCTCGCCATTAACATGTAAAACTAAGAAGAGGACAAGCAAAGTCCAGTTTCAAAAGCTGGCCTTTAAAGCCAAATGTTAAACACCTTGCATCTTGTCTATTACAAATTTTCAGTTCTTCACATCTATAAATTATTCTTTGCTTACTGCTATACAAAAAAAAAACCCAAAAAACAAACAAACAAAAAAAAACCCCAAAAAAACCACCCTGCAGTTTTCAGCTATACATAGACAAAGCAAGTCTTAGTGCAAAGGCAAAAAATTTTAGAGAAGTTCATAAGTAATCCTAAAATGTCTAATACAACACAGTAAACAAAAATGGACATTTCAAACAGTTAGCATTTCTCAGGATTAGACAGACAAATACTCTGCTTTGATTTGCACAGTTCAGTCCAGCATTCTGCTGGTGCTGCCTGACTCCCTGTCCCCCCCCCCTCCCCACACAGGAACTGTCTTCCAGATCCATTCTGCCAGGAATTTTTTGAGTCCTTATGTTCATGACTGGACTTTTAATTTTACTTTTATTTCCTGACAGGAAAAAAAAAGAATAATCTCTTAGTGAAGTGCAGTTTTCCTCATTATTTAGATGTCTAAACATTCTCTAAACATTCTCTCAATTCCCATCTACATAATGGAAACCAACAAAGCAAACACTGTCAGTCCATGTAATTGTATGCAAAACTTGTAACAGCTCATCCCAACAGGAAGAAATATGTCTGGAGAGATATCAGAAATCAAAGTTACAGCTTTAACACACATACACACCCACAAAAGAGGGAACAAGAGAGACTATTCTGTAATATTTTCCATAGCAAGCATTATAAAGGTTCCAGTGAAACACATAAAGCCCTTACAAACTTAATATAAAGAATCAAAAGTGGTTGACTTATGGGGAAGCATTCTCAAGAGAGTGAACATGAACTTCTATGCAAACATTACACATATTTATGACTGACTGTGCAGCTACACACACACAATAGATGTAAGAAATAATATTCTACATGGCAATATAAATCACTAGACATTAACTACTTACTGTTAAGAGCCATGATATTGTCTGTTCCTGGATGATGGAAGTTTATTCCCATACGCCCTGCAATGTAAGTAAAAGATATTTTCAATGTTTTTATTTCAACATCTAATTAAATTCATTAATATGAAAAATTTCTAAAGGGAATGAACAGTCAGGGTAGCTGAATCTTCCACCTACTGAAGACAACTCCCCAAGAATACACTAAAATATTTAACAGCACCATACCATCAGTATTACGTACTTAAAATATAAACAGAAACTAATTATTTTAATACATTCCTTTACTTTACACTAAGAAAGCATTATGCTTACCCTTTCAAAACAAGACCTCAACTTCAGCCTTGCTGCAGTTATGCCATTTCTAGTTGGCTTCCAATAACGAGTACAGCTTTACAAAACTCCATTTAATTGGTAAAAATAAATCACTATTTTTCATAATACGTGCAGCACCAGAAGCTTTAAAGCTAACAGACAGTTGGAGAGAGAGTTTTTACTCTGGTTTTGCATTCCTCCCTAACAATCTCCCATCACCAACCACTTGTGGTAAGACACTGGGTTGGAAGGAATATTGTTCTCAAGCAGTACATTCATATGCACTTTGAAAAACAGATATTCTTGACCTAAAGGAGACTTAGTCCAGAAAAACCTACTTTTACTGTTAGAGCAAGAAATAAGCCAACAGCAGCAGTGCTGCTCAGATTAGATTCGGATACTTTTGAACTGAGCTGAAATATTAAACCTCACCCTGAAGTTGCTTTGTCATAGGACTTTTTAAATTAAACCACCCAAGAAAGTCCACAAGCTGTCATTTGTATTGCTCCTCACTTGGAAAAATATGTAAAAAGATAATTATGGTCACATAAAAATTTATTTCAATTAGGTAATGTGAGCAACTTTATGTATATGATGTAATTCCATTTAATAGGCTTCTCCTATCTCTAGGTCTGTGGCTAAGTTTGGGAGCTAAGGAAGAGGTCACTTTACATTTCTTCACTACATGGACACTCAAATATGGGAGCTCAGGATCCACTCACTGCACTGAAAAACCAATAAAATGGTTATGTTCCTGTGCTGCTCAAACCCAAATTTTAACAAACTCTGGCAAAGCAGAACTAAAGCCAAACCTCTCCAGCATTTTTAGTTCCTAATGATAATTAAAACTTTCTATTTCCAGTGACAGAAACTGCTGTGCTGTAATGAATGTTCTTTCTGAACAGATGCAGCATGAAGTTTCAACACACTTCTGAAACTAAGTCATAAGCAGGTTAAAAAAGTAAATCAATCTTTTCTTCACATTGAAGTTTTCCCCTTCTTTTTGAAAAAAAATGCCACCAAAATTAGGCTATGAAGCAAAGAGCACCTCCAGAAAGAAGTGAGAAACAAGGTAAATAGAATTTCCATTTTTACTTCCAGCTCCTTGAGGAAAGCTTCTTAAAGAGATGATCTTCATTAACCACTTCACATTTCCTAATTACAGACATAATTCTCCTATACATATTTTCATATTAATCTGGCACTGCAGAAACATTAACACTGCTATTACTTCATTCAGTATAACCTTTGCTCATATACTTCAGACATCCCCAGATGAACATTAATCCTCTTTTCCTTAGCAGTGTATTAATGAGTGTGAGGTTACAGGTATTGCTTGAAAAGAGAAAAGGTGTCTGCACTAATTTGTACTTTAAAATTAATACTTGGAATAGAAGGGAAAAAAACCAACTATGAAAAAATAGACTAAAATTTGAATGCATAATGCTTGGATGGCTCCTTATCTTTGCCTTTGCTGAAGCTGAAATTCTGCTGTTCAACCAACTTCAGAAATAGAATCCTATCTGTGACATCTGGGTTTGGTTTTTTCCTCCCTCCAGGCTGTCACTGGACCAGGTGCTGCTTGTGTGACATTTTGTCACCTGCCCTTGGCCTGCTATTTTTAAACAGCTCTTGTCAGCTATCTTTTAAGAGGAGCAGAAAATACAGAGCAGCACAAGCAGAAGGACATGTTCTCCCACTGAGCTAAACCAGCACGCAGGATAATTCTGTACATCTTCAGAGGTACCTCGTGCAACTCTACAGAAACAGATTAATGGAATCCTTTCAAAACACACCTGTACTAAAAGCATTCAAAAAGAGACTGGCAATATACCAATAATGAGACAACAAATTAATTATGAAGAATTACACAGCCTTTCATATTGGTTATAATGTTTTAGTATTTGTTGCTTGAAACCAATTATTCAATTGAAAAAAGAGGCCATCTGTAGACTACAAAACTGCATAATTATCAAAGGAACAACACAGAAAGGAAATTATAATTTTTTTTAATTTAAAGGTGCAATGTAGAACTGTGAAACATAATTAAGAATATGTACTTTCAATGGAAAACAATCAATTTTAGGAAAAACATATGTATGCTACCTGAACATTAACAAAATCTCTATAAGCACATATTTCTAATTACAGTTATAAAACAAAATCTCTAGATAAAGAGTTTACTTTTCAAGAATATTAAAAACACTAAACAGAAACGTAGGGAATTTAAGAGCACAGAAGTTATGGATTCCAGCAGTTCAGTGAAATCATAAATAGATTTCTTTAATCATAAATAGATTTCTTTCTAACGTTCCAGTAACAACATCCCCACTACTTGTATTCAGTGTAGATCTGCCATTTTCAGTCTGCCTGTCTTGGTTTCATAACTATTTACTGAGTATATTTTCAATTACGTGCTTTTATAACATACGCTTAGAGTACTGCAGTTAGGCTACAACAATAATCCTCCTTTATGTCTTTTCAACTCCTAGTTTAGAAAGACAAACATCTAGCTGTATACTGCTTGCTCTTTAAACACTTCAGAGCATAAACAAAGGCTTGATGATTCTTGTAGAGCCCAGGCTGCGCTGTTGCTGATCTTACATCGTTACATTTCTTAAATTATCTCTCCTAACGTTTGGAGAGACTTTTCTAGCTGCACTGTCTGGGTGCTCTGCTGCATGTGCAATATCATACTTGCCACGGCAGAGCCCAATTCCTTTTTAGAACCCATCCTCTCTTCTGCATTGTACTGGAAATGAGGTGGTAAATGGAATTTAACTTTACCTTTCTTTGTAAAAGTACATACTGGTCTTGAATGAATTCTGAAATCTTTCTAACAACTTCATGAAGTATATCCTTCCCACATAGGAATCTTTTTTTATTCTTTCACAAATACTTTTTTTAATTGTCTAGGTAATTTTGAGTTACTTCATCAGAAATAATCCTGTTCCAGAAATAGTAAACGTGAGTATCAGACAGAGTTTTGCCACTATTGCATTTCTTCTTTTATTCATTTACTCTTCCTAAGTGCTTTATGGTATTTTGAACTTGTGTAACCCTAATCAGCAGCTGGATATGAACACTCACACTTTTAAGATTACAGTTACCTATTCTGACCTTTCTTATGTTACAATCAGCATTCCAAGAAATCATGTTCATTGCTATATATTGAGTAAAACTTCTTGCACTCTTATACTTCATGATTTGCACCAAGATTGACCATTTCTACCAATTCAGCAATTAGTGCTTGGCATAAGATTTGCTAGAAAATAGCAAAGTTGGTCTGCTTTTGACCTGACCTGAACTTTCTGGGAATAAAAACTTCCGTGGACTGAGAACTTCCTCTCACATAATTCTTCAGATCACTGTTGATATCAATTACAATTTATGACTATATAATCCTGTGGCAAGGTCAAATGAAACTGGCAACAGGACTAGGTCTGCTCTATTTCTTTAGTAATAATACCTCCTTTATCACTCTTATCTTTTCTATAATTTTCAAGTTACTGCCAACAAAAGGCACTAAAACCCAGCAATATTTATTTGGATAGATAGGTAGCAAGTGGGGTAGGGTAAAGTTTAGACACAGAAGCGTGCAAAAACCACAGCACAACCAGAATATTACCCCAAACGTGAACTAAGATTATTCATCTGACTCCCATGTATTTGGGAGACCAGATAAGAGCACAACCTACGACTCCACATAGCCTCCCTCATCTGCCCACACCACCAGCTCAGCTGTGAGCGTGTGCTCCAGGATTCACAAATGGCCACAAAGCATGAAGCACCTGTGCATATACAAGAATTTTAACAGTTTTTACCTGAAAATGACCTTACACCATTCTCTCTTCCTTTTCCCCAAAACTACAGACATGTGAAGCTATGCTACATTAACTAAACAGATATGCCCGAGACAATTGAAACACCAAGCATATTGTAAGCAAGGGTCCACATAAAAAAATATAAAAATAAAAGGTAGCTCTCTGAAGAAGGTTATTGAGTTTTTTCTCTCACCTCTTTTTATGTATATTTGCCATTTGTTCACACCCATAATTTAAACACCCACACTTACAGATCTTTAAAAAAAAATAAAATACTGAGCAGAACAAAAGTGCTATTGTTTGCCAGAAGGGAAATATGAAGAACTATTACTGAGTTCACATGTATATACTTTAACTGTGCAAAAACATATTGTGGCAATGTGAAGAGAAGTGTATAATTATCAGCTATAAATATCAGTAATAAAACTTCTTCCTATCACTGACTAAGCATATATATCCTACCAGTAGGTAACATAAAACAGCATAAAATAAAACAGCATATACATTACAGTGAAATGCAGACTTCATAAGTAAATTACATTGCACCAGTAAGACAGAGCAGTCTTGCACACATTTAAGTAGTGCAAACATTTTTAGCTTGAAAACAGTTACGTTTTCAAGATAATAGTACTTTGAAAGCAAGACTTGAACTTAAATTCTCGTACACTTACTCGTAAGTGGTAGACAAGTATTTGTACACATATGCTCATTCTACATAAAGTTCTAGAACTATATTCAAAAGAGCAATATTGGCATTTTTCATGGGGTGTTTGGGGGGACTAAAATAAAACAATAGCAAAGCAGACTTTACCACTAGCAATCCATACTAAAATATACAAAACCCTCAAGACAGTAGCAAAGTGAGAAATAAAGAAAGCAAGACAGCTTTAGGTCTTTGTGAGGCCAGTCTTCACTAGCACAATGAAAAAAGGGAAATAAAGAGAAGGAAAATTTGTTATCTCTACAGCCACTTCTTAAACTGAATAAAGCAAGCAAGAAAACCCCACCACTCCTGACCAAACAGATTCAGCAGGTCAAAGACAAGGACATGCTGGTTGCCAGCAGCAAATCAGGAAGTATGCCCATACTACAGGATTATTGCAAAAAGCACTTATTTAATTTTTAAAATATGAACCATTTAATACCCATATTCTGTCCTGAAAAAAAATATTAAAGAGGATTTTTTTAAATAAGCAGAGTTTCAAATTGAAAAGCAACATAGTCTTTCCTTCAAAAGGATTAGCATGAGGGGCCTAATTTTAAACACAAATACATGTGCAATCACATCTGTCTGCTCACTCTGTTTTCCATGACCATTTACAGAAAGAAGTCTGATGAGCATCAAGATTTTGGGAAATGGGGGTACACTGCACTTCTTTCCTAATGAACTGTTGCAAAAAACTCCAACAGTGTAACACCATTTCTAGCACTGAGATGACAACATTTGTTCTATTTGCATGACCTTTGTGTTCAGCTGCCGACTGCAAACACAAATATGATCCATTCACCTTCACTTTTCTTAGGTCATGTGGCAAACTTAGTGCTTTGCTTACAAAAAGCTTAGGAGCACTTATAGCTGAACAAAATCAGGTGGCATGTACTGAAATGAATGGAAATCAAAGTGGAAAAGTGAAGGTCCATTCTGTACATATTACAACAGCCTTAAGTTGCATGTAATCTTCAAACACTTGGCTGTCAAAAATGTGAGTAATTTAAATGTAAACAAGAAATCCTAAATTTTGCTTAGTTTTCATATGACCTGATAGAGTCATTACAAAAGTTATGAAGTAGTAACCCAGTAACTTCAGTTCTGTGTTTCACAAATAAATGGGTGACATTAAGTACTGAAAACCAAGATAAGGTTTCCCCACAGATGCTGTTTCTGCCTGTGAACTGTTGTATAATTATAGTCAACATCTTGATCTCTACTGAAATACTGTGACATAATCAACACATGCTTTGTCTATCTTTCTACAGTATGATATCCATTAAAATTAGGTCTATTAAAGCCTACTCTTGAAATATCCCTTTGCATGTGCTGTCTCCAATTATTTATATTTGAAGTTGTGTCACGCTAATACATAAAAAAACCCACAATTTTTGTTAGTTGGAGATTTGTAAATTACAAAGTTTGTTTCTGTTCTGATTTTGAACAAAACAGCAAATATTACTGTTATCTAGTGTAACAATAAATTTGAAATAAATACTTTAAAGGGCATGATTTCTTTCCTCAGTTTTATACTTAGTTTCATGACCTGTCAATAGCACATGTGCACAGCATATGATCTAACACAGCTGAAATATTTTATTTAATTATTTAAAAATAGAACAAAGGCAGCTGCTAGTTACTTTTGATCAAAATATTTTTATAGATCAGAATACCTCTGTTTGTGTTGTAATGCAATAGTTTGACACGAATAAACATATTGCAACAGTGACATATTACACCACAGACAGGAGACACTTTTATGTAGGAAAGAAATGTTCTGGTCAGTGATAAGTGTCATCTACCCATAGCCATTCTGATAATTTACTTTTGCCCTACACCTTTAGTCAAAGCAGAATGTAAATAAAAAAGGTTATAAAATACTGCAAATATAACCTTTCCTCATTAAAGCTCAACTGCTGCTCATACTTTTGTAGTGTATAATAAACTTATTGGCCATTCAGAAAATAAATAAGACGCATCTTAGGAGATACTGCACATTTCTGTCAGAGAGGCCTTGTTATGACTGAGATGGGGAACAGCCAGATACCTTGGGCTGTACACTGCAATTTGTCATTAACCAAGAGAAGCTTAACAATTCCTTTACTCAACTTTTTCCCTCTTTTTTTTTCCTCCTTTTGAAAGAAGGGAAGTATTTATGAGTATTGACTGAAAGAAAATAAAAGAAAAATGTTGAAGCTGGTCTTGATGGTAGAGAAAGCAGGTAGGGAAGTCTGCCAAAGTGTCTTGGGACAAATTAAAATGAGAATTCCTTTTCAATTAATTTACATTCCTTAAATCTCAAAGCACGAAAATGGCAAATTATTTTTAAGGTTGCACAGTTCCCAGACTATGAGGACAGAAAGCCAGGAACATACAGAAGGGTTCCCCTCTCTGCAGGAAAAGCTGAGAAATCAGTTTTAGAAACAAAACAAGAGCTCACACTGAGCACCTTCCTGCAAGACTGGGCTCATGATAAAATGCAACTTAGATGGATATGCTGGTAATTTAGGTCCAGAAACCTCAGAGCTAGATTTCAAATCTCTTTTACAGCAAGAAATACACAAAAAGAACTGAGTGATTGAGTGACCCTGGCTGTCCTCACTGGAGAGCACCAAGCCAGCCTGCCAATCAGACTGGCTCAATGTAAGTAACTCACCATTGCAGGAGTGAGGATCAGTGCACCAATAATCTGCCAGACTTGTTCTGCTCCACACTTGAAAGCAATAAAAAAGTCCCTCCCCAAAAAATGTCAGTTAATCACATGTCCTCTCAAGGTCAAGTGTGTCATGCTTTAAAAGAAGGGATCTGCTTTGCTGACCTTGAAATAAACTCAATTTCCATGGCCAGCAGCACAAAGCCTGGGCATACCTCAGACTGAGAAGGGTATGAAGCTTCAGCAACTACAAACAAGAGACTCTCTCATCTTGAGCTGCTCCACTACCTCCTCTGAACCAAACAGAGCATGAGGAACTCAGACCCCAAAACAAGAACAAAATATCCCAGAAGCATTTCAATTTGGTCTTCCCATCAGAACCTTTTATGGTTAATCTTCCCACCCACCTTCTAATCTCATTCCATACCCAAGAGAATGATTTTTTGTTCCAAGTATCTGCTGGGACATGAAGGACATACATGCCAAGAAAGATGATGTTCCAAGCAAAGTTTCAAACTTCAGATAAACTGCTTGCAATATTTTACTCATTAATGCATATACAGACAGTACTTCCAAAAAATTTTTCATACTTTCCACTTGAAAATTTGGATGGTTAATGTATGGCTAACTGACCTGTAAGTGCTGCTAGCTGTGATTGTTTGAGAAAAAAGGGCTCATTTACAGAAGGATTAAAGAAGAACAATTTTTAAAAGTCATTTGAAAGCCATCTCATTGCTTTTATTTTAAATTAGGATTTTTGTATCTACAGAAGAAATAGTGCATAAACTTAAGAGAGGACAATCAGATGCAAGAGGAAGTAAAGATTTAAAGTGAATAAACAGTTTACTATGAAAGACAGAGGTGGTAAAATGAAGAGGAACTAGCTCAGAGAGTTGGTTAAGTTAATAATATTCCAGAAATTTCACACAAGAGGCCTTCACACGAGTTTGTCTACAAGGAATTGAAAAAATTAAGCTGAAGTACATAACCAATATATTAAAAAAGCTTCAAGGTGACAAAACCCGAAAATTTGGCAATGACTTAAGAGCAAGCCAAAGCAAGCAGCACTGATAACTTACTTTCTGAATGTGGTAGCATAATAAAATGTCCGGCTACCTTAAGGGGGAGAGTCAGAGGAGAGTGGAATAAATAAGAAAAAGCAAATGAGTTCAGAAGACAACAATGTGAAATGTGAGGAAGGTGCAGAGAAGGACAGCAGTTAAAAACCTTCTGCACCTTCGTAGAGAAAAAGTAGTGGGATGTACAGGAAAAGTCAAGACCAATTTTCACAGAAAAAGGAACAGCAAAAATGCAGTAAGAAACTGATGTCAGGATTGAATCAGTTTTTGCAGAAGAATGGTTTTCATGAAAAGGATTCAGCTAAAATAGTAACATAGATCAGTTTGACAGAGGAAGGCAATGCTTCTTGCAAGGGAGAATGAACATGCCCTGAAAGAGCTGCTCCTACAAATATTCCCAGTTACACTGCAGTGTGAAAACAGGGGCAGGGAAAGTGCACACAAGGCAAGGGCAAGGCTGGGGGCTGGCAAAGTCAGTCCTGTACTTAGATGGAAGAGAAAAAAGAAACACAGGGAAAGCAAAGGTATCACTGGGGGGAAAAACCCATAGGCAGAGACACAGGGAGCTAGCTAATAGAAAAGCAGTCCAACTTCAATTATTAATATCCACTCCAATTTCTGACCCCATCTTTTTCAGTTTTTCCTCACTCAGATTAATGTGGAAATTCATCCTTAAAAAATTAGTCTCTATTTGTATATGTAAATAAATACTGAAAAACCCCATTAAAATAATGAGAGTTTTAGCTAAATTACAATGAATCTAACAAGATACAATAAATACTTAACTGTATTTACTAGCAATTTGAATTTTATTTATTGTCCTAATGCCAACCACATGAAACATATATCCAGTAAAAATGTCTAATTTGTTGAGCTTGGTTTTTTAAGTTCAACTTTGACCCTTATTTCAGAAGTTTATGATCAGAATAGACATGAGACTGTATTCCTTGACATTTTAGATAGCTGAATAATGGTTAAAACACATGAAGGCGATGGCACAGCAAATTTCAAGATAACAGTGGTACAGAAGCCAGTTTGCTTGGGTTGTGAATAAAATCTGTACCCAGAAGAGATGGTAAAAAAGGCCCAATACTTTTGATCAAGAAAAAATATTTTTACAAATGGAGAGAAGAGTAAATGAGGCTGTCATGACATCAAAAAACATGTAAATAAGCATTAGCATAGGAAGTGCTATACACAACTAAATTTCTTCTTTGTGTTCTGACTTCCTAGTATTTGGGAATCATTTCATGTTCAATACTTCCTTGGTATATGGCTTACAGTTATCCTCAGTCTTAAAAATCAGAAAGAATGCATATCAGCAAGAATGTGTACCTATTTTAAACACAACCAGTGAAAGATAAAAACAAAGGAGGGTGCAGGCTGATCAGGAATTCAATGAAATGCTGCCACACCTTTTCCTGTACTATCAGCCAAGTATTACAAATGGTTTCATCCTTAACACCAACACCTGAGTGTTTAACAGCATAAATAATCAACACTTTCCCAGCACTTAACAATACCTACTATCTTTTGGCTCCCCCTAACAATTTGAAATCCAAATTAAGATAAATTTGTTTAAAAGAAACCTGAAATAACTACAGGGAATAACCTTAATATAGTGATTGGTTTAGGACCAGTGCATCCTAGCTGATAATCCACACTTAAGTAGAACTTTTGAAAAGGATGTTGAACACAATTGGACTCCAGTTCCATGAAACATTTTTTGAAGTGACTGCAGCAAGAGATCTTGCTCTACAATTTGTTGATACAAAATCCCATGTTTCAGATATGCCAGTCAGATAATACTATGACTGTACACTTACAATAAATGGATACACATTTCACCTTATCTTCTTAGTAGGGAAATTTATCTTAAGATGGGAAACAGAAATTTCACAAAACTGGAAACTCATTCATTAATAAAAAGTTTATAGAAATACTGAAAAGCTGATTTTTGTTTAAACACCAAGCAAGTATGGACATATGAATATTCCTAACCTGTAAAATGATTCCTCCACATTATATCAGCGAAACTCATTGGTGGGCCACTGGGAGGGTAGTGTTTACCTTTCAGAGGCTCATGATCAGTCCTTATCATATCCATTAAGGAATTTTCCAAAGAGTGCAAGTTAAAAGTGTCATAGGGCCTATTCCGGTCCTAGAAAAACAGAAAAAAAGGAAGAAAAGACAAGTGTTAGTGAAAAACTTAATTTTCTAGCATAGGCTCATTTCTTGTTATATAAATTCCAGCATCCAATTCTACATTACTTCTTGATAGAAGTTTCTATCAGAAAAAAATTTATAAATATGTCTACAGTTATTTAAAATTAGATCCTTCATTTTGCAACTGCTGTTTTCACCAGTACAGCTATGCAAAGAGGCTTTTAAGTATTTCTAAAAATATACATACAAGCAACAGCTAATTCCAAACATTGTCATTTAAATAAGAACTTAGAAATAAAGCAGTATTAATGGTTACACTGGAGAAGTGAAATTCTTTCAGAGATATTTGGTTTACAACTTCATCATCTGCTTTCTGTCACTGTGCTACCTTAATATCAGAGCAGAAGCAAGCAATTCTCAAGATACCAGCAGGCACCTTTGTGCCAGAAAGTACCAATTAATTCTTCAAATGTCTAACATTAACCAGACAGGTTTAAGCAAAGTACACTAGGTGCAAGAAAAAATAGAAGCAAGCTAGGATAACACTTCCACTGTAGGGCACTCAAAAAGCTGAGCAAGGGCTGGTCTGTATTGCTTGAACCTCCCATTTTAAATTCACTGTAGCTCTGCTTCTGCTTTTGGTAAGTAAAAGGGAAAAAGAAAAGAAAAACAAAACCCAGAATCAGTCTTTAGCAGGCCTACTAGAACAACCAGTTGCAAAGTTCAGAAGTAATTCCATGGAGGAAACAATCTACCAATGCCCATGTGTCCAGAGTACTGTGCACCACAAAACAGCATAATAGAATGGCCCCTTGCAGTCAGCCTGTTGCTAAAACATACATTTGTTTCCCTACTCTCATAACTATCATTAAAAAAAAGGGGAGTGTTGTATACTATACTATGCTACAGTTTATAAAGAGTGGTATAACATTCAACCCTGCAAACTAAAACGTTTGTTGTAATATGCTCCCAAAATTCTGGGAACAATGTTTTTCACATGCTGGTTACTACAAGATATTCTTGCTTCCAAAACTAGTATTTAAAATCCTCAGAGGAAAAAGCAGTATCCACAGAAAAGGTAATAAAATTCTGTCTTAATAAACATTATTTCTCTTGAACTAACTTGTTCTTAAGTTGTCTTTAAATAAAACTAAAGGATAGAATACTGGTATAAATTAAGCTTTCTTTTAATATTCTTGTTCTGGAATTAAAATAAATACACATCATTAAAAGCTTGCTGTTACAGAAAACTCTGAAATACAGATAACCTTACTGTCAAAAATCTCATGTTCCCATAGTGCCTACTCTAAACTGAAGACCCAATTTCCCTTACCCAACATGCTAATGATGTCTTTTCTGTAAGTGGACTACCATTATTTTCTATACACATTTATTCAATCTATTGAGCATTTCTGGCAGTCGAACACGATGTTCAAAGATTAACACTTGATTTCTGTTAGAGGCTATACTAAGTACTGAAGTTCAAATGAGCTCACTCATTTTCAGTTCTCTTTGTTGACAATTCTTGTCTTCTACAGCTGCTTAGAATTCCATCATTTGTGTATTGTATTTAAAAGAGTACTTGCTCACCTATCCAAATGGATCAATACATTGAAACAAAATAAAATGTATGTCCAGCAAATCCAAAGTAGATCCTAGGGAACAAAAAACATCCAAAACATCCAAACCGAACAAAAGCATCCAAAATGTTTTTGACAAAATGAAGTTCGGTTTTTTTTCCAAAAAAGAAAACTTTATTTGGTTAAAACAACCCACTTCTTAGTAATGTGCACTGGTAGAGAAGAGTTTGTTCTATTTCATAATCACTTCCTTTTAAAAAATGCATGGGTAAATTGAAAAGAAAAAACACTAACTTTGATGAAAAAATCCATTCTAGCGATGTATTAGTAAACTGAGTAAATAGAATCTATATAATTCCTTCAAAGCATGTATTTTTTCTTGGCTTTTTCTATTTGCATCTTTTAGATACATGTACTGCAGGTAAGTGAAGAGGTCAGATGCTTCAATACCCAACTACAACATCCTTTTGAAGAGAAAATATGAATGCAAAGACATAGCTTATATCCTAAATAGGGGTAAGGAAGTATTTTTCAGTCAGATGTGTGCCTTGATCTGGTTTACAATACAGCCACAGCAGAGCTGAGCTGGCAAAACCAACACTGGCAGGCGAGCAAGAGGGCAGGACTGCTGCTTTTGCCACACTGGTAGTTTATTCCAGCTTCAAACATTCCTGAGATTACAGTCTTAGAGGTCAGAAGGTGTGAGTTCAGAAGAGGACACAGCCTACAAATTGAATTTAATTGCCCTTTATTAACCTATGCATGTTATATTTTAACTATGCTACTATAGCAGCAAATCCCTGGGAGGTCCTGCTTTGTTCTGTAACCTGCCAAGGAGCCGTGCACACGGACACAAGTGGAAAAAGGGAAAAAGAAATCATAGCATGGCAGCAAGGCTATGCAGGGCAGGCTTGTTAGAATGCTGCATCTTCCTAACCTTTTAAGGGGCACACAAACCTGCAATATATTTTCAAGATTAAAACAGACCTACATTAGACACAGGAAGATCAATTTAATCAAAACCCTTCACCAGGCAATTGTAACACTTCCCATTATAGCACTTGAGCAAGATATATCTAGTAAAAGAAATTTTAGACTCAACAGATTTTACAAGTATGTTGTGGCAGTGCATAAGTATAACCCATGCTGACTACAGGCTTTGCAGTGTGGGTGATAAAACACAAGGGCTAACATTCTAGCTCCTAAATAAAAGGGCTATTGCCATTTTTCTCAGTAGCCTTCATTTCAGTAGCAACTCATTTGTACTCAGCAGATTTGAAAACTGTTTTCTAAATTCAGCAATTTGTTCCAAGACAACTGGTGCTTCTGCACACACACACACACAGTTATGTTTCCTCATTTCTCAGCATGAACAGGTTCTTCTGGTTTTGTCAACTGATACTGTTCCAGCTCCTGATTTGCCTTTTGCATGGTTTCCATAGGCCACCAATCTATTGCCTAACAATCCCAACAACATAAACAATTCATAAAGGTCCTTAGCAGCACATGAGAACTTTGCAAGACAGTTTTGGGACCAGGACCATGAACTAAAATCAAAATACATACAAAACACAGAGTGATAAAGCATTATAAATAACTTGGGAAAGAAATTTTAAAATCTAGCCAGTCTGGAAGATTTGCTGGGATATCTTCCTACAGAAGACAAAGCTCCTAAGACCTACTTAGATAAACTGCATTATGGATAAAAGAGAAATCTCCAGCTACCAGGCACTGCCTTTGGCTACACAATAATCATTAAGTCAGCAAAAGATTAAGTCCAGCCTGCCCATGTTGGATTGTATTTCTGCTGTGTGCAGACAGCAGTTCCTTCATTGTTAGCTGCTGATGTATATGGCAGCATATTTCAGTTCTCAGAATTCTCCAGACTTGAAAGAAAGAAAAACAGTTTAGCAGTAAGAGCTCTTAAAGAAGAGATGAGTCCCAAAACTTTAAATCCCAGTCCTTCATGGCTGTTATCTATACATTCATCCATGCCATGGATTCCTCAAAGTGGACACCAATATAGTGAAAAATCACAAATGCATATCAGGATCAGATTTTGAAGGATCACAAAGTGAAATGGACCTTTAGTTGGAGTTGGGTCTCAACTTTCTACCTCTAAATATCTTTCTTGTAATTCTGATAAAAAATGTCACCTAACACAGTGTCTATAATCTTTTAATTAAAAAAAAATCAAAACCGAAGAGTGCCAAAAATAACTGCAGAGTCAAAACACTAAAATAAAGTGAGGAAATACAACTATGTGCATTTTATCTGAATCTCACACTTTTGCATATGTATTATGCTAGTCTTTAATTACACAGCCATGATAATTATTCAGAGGTCTCCAGTCTCCATCCAACACACATAATCAACAAGCTCTAGGAATGAATCAAAACAGTGCTTTGAAGAGGCCTGCTTATCTCTAGGACAGCTGCCTGCGCTGCTTACTCCAGGAGATGGCTGAGTTGTAATAAATACATTAGCAAATTCCAGGACGGCAGAAGTAATTTTGAAAGTTATCTTATTTACAAAACAAATATTACTTAGCATTACTGGAGTATTGGCACATTTGTAACATTTGAAATATAAAGAATTTTTTCCTATTTGTTGTACCCTGTAACATGGTAGGTTTTGTTCTGCTCCCTTCAGACTCACAGCAGGGCATACCCAGCACTACTTCAGATCCCTCCCAGTAGACACACAAACCATGTCTTTACTGCTGAGAGGGAAAGATAAAGAATGAGAAAAAAATATATGGCTACATCACAAATGACAATGTCAAGACCAAAAGGACCATAACAGGTGAGAAGTGAATCTTAATACAGCCTGAGTTCTTCATTAACTCTCTCAGCTTGAACAGGTAGCCCAAAGAAATTGGAACTAATGAACTAAAAAATGAAATGACTGACCGATCCTATGGCAGAGATATGGAGAAAATGCATCTTGCTCCAAATATAATTTTCTTCTAACTCTGCAGAGGATTACAGCAGAAAAGACACTTGACCATTAATTATTAAAGTGTAGTTAAAAAAGTGACAAGCTTTAACCTAAGAATGTATGTCAACAGTCTAACTCAAGGTGCCCAAACCCAGCTATCATCCATACTCAGAATCCTTAACCATGAAACACATGGTTGCATGTGTTAAGTCCTTGTTGGTGTGGTCATCTACATCTATAGCATAAAACACACATGGAGTTGAGAGACACCCCTCATCTGCATATTTTTTACTGTGCAAGCAACAAATCCTCAGATATCTGGACCCTCCCAAAGACACATTTCCCTGGGTCCACATATTTCAGTTCACTGACTTCCTACTAAGCTTCCTATATTCTGAACACTACCTCAGTTTCAGTAACTTATTTCAGTGTTCTTCATTTTCATGCTGCCCTAGATTTTTCAGCTTTCTGCACCAGTATGTGGCACAACACAACCCGACTCTGCTGAGCAACAAGATGGCTTCGACTCACAGAAATGTTAACTGTTTCCAGAACATCACAATTCCAGTGAGGCTCCCAGGAGCCATCAGGGTCTGTGACATTACACCTAGTATTTTCATCAGAACAATGAGATCTAGGAAACAGCCAAAACTCTTATGGCTTAAACAACTTTCCCATCAATGCAAACCTTTTCACAGGGGTCACTGCTGTGTTATTTTATTTATCCATAAACTTGGATTTGGCTGGATAGGATTGCTAAGCATTGCCAATCAAAGTCAATGGAAGCACAGCCCTGAATAAATACAGGGTAAAGTGCCAGCACTGTTTCAAACAGGGCTCACTCACTCTGTTCTAGCACCTGCAGCACAGGTAATTACTAAGAACACAAAGAAAACAAGTTTGTCTTGTTTCAGTATCTTAATTCAAAATAGCAAAACCAATAACTGCAAAAAAAAAAAAAAAAAGTAGTCTGAAGTTTAGCTTGGGATATGCTCAACAAGCCATGATGGTGCACATGAATGATCACATACAGCATGCTCTAAATGCCTGCTGGGCAGTCCTTCACTTCTCACAGCTCCAGGTGGGATGCAATCCCACTTGCATTCTCAGGGAAGTTAAAAAAAAAAAGTCTTTCAAAATATAGGAAATCTGAGGAATATGGTCACATGGTAAACTAAAATTACCACTGTCAAAATAATAAAAATTGTAAATAGCATTACTTCCTTTGCAGTTTGGTGCTGAAATGATGCCAACAACAATATGACTGACAACCCAGATACATAAAATGTAGGTAGGATGGAACAATAGGGTAAATTTGTCTATGCCCATAATGAGGTATAGCTAGTAACACCAAGTCTTAATGGAATTTTATTTGCATTCCAATTTCTTTTTTACCTTTCCAGTTAATTTTGGGTAGCAGTAAAGTAAGGTGGATTTATTGTATTCCTTTACTGGAACAAATTGGGCAATGTTTTCTTATGCATATAAAACAATATCTAACTGTATAAAGATTATGGAAAAATTTCCATGTAATTTGAAAAATAATATTTCAAAAATCTAGTAAGTATTTAGTCACCTTGTCTGTGTTAGATAAATTTTTATAGTTAACATGCAAGAACTCGGGCTGAATCCAAAAGCCTTGAAATCATGACCTATTCAAGCAATTTTTCCACAAAGAAAGGTAAAGTTGTATTCAAACTTTAACACCTTATAAATTCTGAGTTCTAATATCTTTTAGTGAAATGTTTGTAATTTTTATTTTAAGATTAACTAAAAAGCACAGAAATATGAAGAGGTACAACGACAATCAGTATTATATAGAATTACAAAAATGAATAAGACTATATTATTTGGTTCAAATGTCCCTTTACTTTGCAGTTGATATTCCCTTTTTGCACACCCTTAATGTACTTGTTCAAAACATATAGAAGAAAGTTCTATCTTTATAGCTATAAGACTTGGCATCATACCCACTAAACTTTACTATCCTGTCATGTTCCTGAATATTCAATATTTGCTTGCAAAGTAGGGGAAGAAAATAATTCAATTTACCCTGCATTTTCCTAAAAACAGCTGATAACTTAGTTCTTCTTCTAACACACATTTTTATAACATGCCAAGCACATTGTTTATATGATCACTCATGTTATTTCTCTGTTCAACGACAGTCAAGCACAAAGAGTCAACTGCTCCAATGGGGACCATCTTATACCTTGCTTCCATCTTTGCAAATAGAAATATGATCATATAATACAATTAAAATCTCAAGCATCATCTTTTGCCATGAAAACAATTGAACAGCATATTTCAAAAACCCAAAAGCCCCACAAAAATAAACAAAAAAAATCAGAAGAATCAACAAAACATTATTATTTTTACAGCCATTACACTACTGTAGGGAATGATCTCCAGACGGTACAACTGACTGAGCACTCAGTGACAGGATTTATGTTTAGTCATATTTTGTTCAATGGGATGCTTTAGATAAAAATCTGCTCATCAGTCCTGCTGCTGAATGTCTCTCAAAAAGCTGATGCATCCACTTTCTATTGTAGTTACTGATTCCAGTAACAAACAGTTCTAACACTTGTAAAATATAGGATTAAAGTAGTTACACCCAAGATGACCATCAATTCACAAAAACAAGCAAGTGGAAAAAAAAAAGATGTCAGCAGTAGAATTTATAAGCTCATTCATTATTCCCTTGAGCTATTAAAATGACATAATTTAACTGGTTCATTGGCCTGCCGTGCAAGAGTTCAGCACTGATAAGTTACCTTTGGGCTTCTTGTTCAGTAGAATGTTGCCTGTGTCCCATAGCAAGGAAAAAGGAACACTGACCTAAGAACTCTTTGCCAGACAAATCAGCACAAGTGCAAACCTCAAATCACAAAATGAAAGCACTGCAAAGATGAAAAGGAGGAGGGAGTACTGAGGATGCTACACCATGAAAGGATCAGAGTAATCCCATTCTGCAGGCTGGACCACAGAATGTAAAAGACAATGGAGACATGTTGTAAAAGGAAGCTATTGTCTCAAAGATTTACAGTCTGTCTGTGTTATGAAAGCCTAATGAGACAAAATGGGAGATAGAAAAGAACACAAGTAATCACTGTCAAACAGATCTCTGAGCACCATTGCCCAGTAGCTTCATTTACTATGGCCACCAAGAAAAGGAGACTCAAGGATTTCTCTGAAATAGTGGTTTTATCTATAGTTACTGACCATCAGTGACAAGGAATATATTGGTAAGAGGGGAAAAAAAGTGTCACTGAAATATTTAAGCCTGATGACAAATAAAATATCGTCTCTCACCCTAAATCACAGTGCTTTTAAGAAAAATGTGACATAACATCTAACTGGCACATTCCATGTCACACTCGTGTTCCATTTCAGTTGTGCTCAGGAAATAGTGCCTCCTGAGAAAAATCTTGTAGATGCCAGAACTCCAGTAGGTACTTCAACAAAAGAGAGATACCACATTTCACCTGCTCACACAGGACAAGACCCTCACCTACAGGTCTGGAGAACAGCCCTTAGAGAGGACAGTCGTGTTCCATTTCAGAAGAGGAAATGGTACAGTGGGGATCGTTGGTCATTCCCTGAGAGGCAACTGGGGCTATTCACCAATATTTACTCGTAGGCCTAAAGAAGGCCAGAAACACTGGCAATGAAAAACAGCTCCCAGAGAAGAGAAGGAGGTGATGTCACCTTCGCAGTGTGATGTCACTTTGCATCCAGCAGAGCAAAAATATCCCAGTCCAAAATTACATTTTAATTAGGAGAAATTCTTCACATCATTTATATGCAAGTAATTCCATTTCAGATTAAAACTTATAAACAAAGGAATTTTTCCAGTGGCAAATACAGAATCATACCACATATGAAAAAAATTTCAATTTAATAACAAATTCAGAATTAATTTCTTAAATATATTACCTTCATATGATAATATATTATAATAGTAACTGAATCATGCTATGCATACTTCCATCTTTTATTGCCTAAGGGACTTAAAGGCATAGAGGATAAGAGGATAAGAATAGCTAAGTATATAGTGTATAAAATGCCTGAACACTTACATTAAAATTCTTTAAAATAATCATAATAAAAAATTCTTCCTCTTAGATAAGAAAAGGCCATGAGCAGTTGTGTTGTCAGGTAAGTGTTATGCATTCAAATTACTGCTGCACATTTGGATTTAATTAAAATAATTCAGAAATCACTTAAAAGACACAAGTACAAGTGTGAACAGCCAATTAACCAAAAGGAAACCTTCTTTATGCATAAATTGAAAACCATATTCATAGGAGTAGGAAAAGCACTTTCCTTTTACATCATAAGAGCTAAACTGATTAGCACATGGCAAATTTAGCAAAGATTTCTCCAGACAGGAAAAATGTCTTGACATAAAAGCCTACCTGATTTGCAACAGAATTCTCCTTTTTTTTTTTTTTTTTTGCACAGCATAATAAAAACTGACAGGCGCCTTAAGAAAATGTTGCTACAAGGAAAGAACCAGGATGTTCAGCCACTTACACATATTCAGGAAAACTGTAAGAAGGTCAGCATGAATACCTCTGACAACAAATGTCTAGAAAAAGTCTAGCAAGACTGAGAAAAAAAATTTTTAAACACCAGAAGTCAGGAGAAAATAATGTAGCCTCCATAACTGCTCTTCACACTCATAGAGCAAAATCAGGTAAACAAGAGTAAATAGAGAAGACAGATAAATAGTAAGAGAAAGCAGCATCATCTATCCAGCTCAGAAACTGATGGGGAGCATGGCAACATCATAATCAAAAGGATCCAGTCAGTAAGGCCGTCAGTGGAATCACCAAAGCTAGTCCAAGTAACAGTGTCAGTACTGTGTATATCTGACCAGCAAAATAAAAATGAAAGAACTGCAATAACTGAAGCAGGGTATGAAACTACAGATGACAAAACGCTGTTTCTAGCTTTTATGATTGAAATTCAAGGATTTTGTCTCTGAGGAAATACAGTGCAGAAATAATGTAGCACTGTGCATAACTGACACAATATCCTGGAAAAGGTGATTCCTGCTTTTTGAAAGGTTAGGATATGGCTGATCTAAGGAGGACTTCCACAGAGCATTCCACATGATGCTAAAGGCAAAATAACCACATAGATGAAGGCAAAAAGTAACCAGTGCAACTGAGGTAAGAAAGAAAGTGTCAAAATGGGAAAGAACTGCTAGTGCTCAACAGAACCCGCTAAAGAAGTGTGAATAATGACGTTTCTTAAGGGCAAATCTTGAGACCAGTTTCATTTAGATCACTTGAGATACTTGAAATGAGTAATGTTGGTTATTAAAGTAGAAACATAATAATAATATTTACAAAATATCATCAACCCAGAAGACGTAAGCTCATCATACAAAAAAGCTCAAAAAATGCAGCAAAGCAGACTGATACTTAATAGCATTAACTACAAGGTCATGACCTCAAGAACTCAATCTTCACCATAAAGTAGGACCTCATCAATCAGTAAGAAAGACACAGAAAATAGAAATACAGGAGTTTTTTAGTTGATTTTTGGACAATTATAAACCACAAATATAAATGTTATATGTGAAAAGGTAAACAAAATTGTAGGTTGTATGCATTTCATATGGTTGTCTTTTGCATCTGTACATGCCTGTATTCATTAAAAAAAAAGTTATTTTCACTGTGTTTGTTCTTATAAATTAATTCTCTTTACTCTACATGTCCAGTGGAGCCAAGGACTGAGCCACATTTTGAGACATTCACCAGTTCAAGTTCATATTCAAACAAACCTACTGTGCGAGCAAAATAATTTGCAGGAAAACTTTCCAGTTCCTATAAAAAAGTGAAGCTTTTCAAAAAACCTGTAAAATTTACTACAATTCACTTTCAAGTAGTTTTGAATGGCAAACATAACATTCTGTACTTCTCCCTTGCCTAGCAAGAAAAATTTGTTACATAAGTAACCTACTACTTTGGTAAAACCATGTCAGAAGAGTGTGTTTCTGTTTAGACAAGGGAGGTGAGTCTGCAGAAACTTGCACCAAAACACCGCCTGTAAAATCTGCTGACAATTATGGCTGATTTTTTTACTCAGAAATCACAGGTACAGCTTCACTTATTAGCAACCTGAGGACCCTCACCCCTAAATGTTGAACCTTGTCCAAACTTTTCAAGATTTTATTTGCAGAGATTCTCAGCTGCAGAAAATGAACGAGTACATTGTCATGTTGCATTGCCATATTTGAAAATGCCATTCTGTACTATAAAAGTCCTACTTTTTCTTGTTCCTGACTTTTGCTTCCTCTGCTCTCTTGTTCTTTCTTAGTCTTCCTGCTACACAATCAGCTGCTACTTCAGGCTTTGTGAATTTTAAGAAAAACCCTTTCAGTTACTATCAGAGGTCTCACTGTTCTCAATTTTTTTTTTTTTCAATTGTCACAGGAAGAAACAATATGATCCTGGAAAGAATACATGAGCAAGAGAATTCTTTAGTGAGGTGAAATAATTAGGTCAGACTGTTGTGGGTGTCATGATTTAAAAGTTCTCTTTATAAGTAGTTTTAAAAAATTTCAAACCCACAAAGTATGCTATAAACATTTTACACACTTGGTTATTACACACCTTAACACTTACTAAGCACATCAATAGATGACATTAGATTTGCTTATAAGCCATCTGTTAACATGCTAACAATCAGTTAATACATAAGTAATTTGTTAACCCTTTACAGATGTTAAGGTCATGCAGTAAATGGGAGTAACACTAGCTGCGTCCATGTTAATTCATTAATGCTTTTAACACATCTCTTTCACAAAGCAAGATACTTCAGCAGCATGAAGCAGCACTTTCAACAAGGAATTAGGAAATTTTCATTTAATCCAAAACAATATTTAACGACTCAAGTGTTTTAAAACAAAATGTTTTCTCTGTATATTTCAGCAATTTAGAGAAAAAGCTACAATTCCAAAGACTTTCTTCAAGAAATGAGTCTTACTTGCAAAAAAAGACCCTCACTCAGAGAATAAAACTCAGAGAGCTTTGGTGGGTGAATTTCTTTGTTGTCTGACATTTCTCAGTAAATGATCAACTTAAAGTTGCCTACAGTGTTGCCAAAAGTAACTTTTTAGGATGAATCTTTTTAAGCTGAGTACCTTCATAATAATTCTACATCAAAAAGGTGAAATTCAGCAGAACATCAATTTATGACTATGATATAAAACAAAATCATATATAAAAAGTCCATGATAAAGCCAAAATTAATGCTTTTCTCATTTATGTCAGAAGCAGTTTTTTTTGTCAATCTGTGTGAAAATCCATCCCAAGTCATACATTTTGGAAGCTTAGTTTGGGCATGGGGAAAGAAAATCAGTTCTGCATGTTCAGACTACGTTAGCACATGGTTAAAATGTCTAAATTTCTAGAATTCAGAACTTCTAGCCAGTATTTCTGAAAATTCCATTCTCCCTGACTTGATTAAACCTACTTTTAAAACCCCTCATGCTAATAATTTTGCACAGGACTAAGTGAACACATATACAGGGATTTATTGGGCCTTCCTCTGTAACCTGAAGCTTTGACACAGAAAGTGGAATAGGGGAGGTCAACTCAAACAAGAAGCCTCATTGAAAAAAAGAATCAAAATTCAGGAACAGGAAGGAATAGATGTTTGAAAGCAGCTGAACAGATCAAGGGTGGATAAAACAAAGAAAATGGGCCATGCCCACTGAAACCTATTGACAGTGCTCTGTACACATAACTTTCATTAACTTTGTTAAACCAAGAACAAAGAACTATCGAGTTGATCAAAAGCTTCTTAACTTGGGTGATGAATCACGTGAAGTTTATCATTCTAACATGCAACAGAATCTGTGGTTTTGCTTAAGTAGCTTATTTAGACTCCGGGAGTTTAAAAGAAAACTGTTGCAAATTATTGCATATTTCGCAAAGCCACCCAGAAAAAAATAATTAGGAACAACAGGAGTAATACTTCTCCAGAATCTTAAAGATGTACAGAGAACAACATACACAGTTGAAGGAAAAGTTGGTATCAAAGAAATTAAATATTTTGCTTCTTTTCCTTGATGAAAAATTCTCAATTCCTGAGTAATTGCTATGCAGCAAGAATTGAAAATTTTCACAAGAACCAATTTGTTGTCTTCAATTTTTCATGCCTAATTTGAGATTCACAGAAACAGTAAACTTAAGAGATGGATGTTCTGTTTTCAAATACCTGTATTCTAAATATTTCAGAAAAAAAACCCCACAATTTTTTAGTCTTATCAGATTGAGCATTGAGAAGAAAATAAATTTCCTAAACTCTGTGCCTCTTATTTACCTCTGTAGAATGGACTTCACATCATCCCTTCTAACACTGTTGTGACAAAGCAGATCAGTATCTATCCTGATTGGCACAGTGCTTCTCTCCTAGAGGATCTTAGAAAAATTGTCAATTCTATCTCTGGAATAAGCTTGAAAAACATGCAATAAAGAGACAAAGCCACTTTTCCACAGTAAGGAGGAAAAGGAAGACAACAATTAATTGTGATTTACAAATGCTACTTGTAGCTTGTAGGAAAAGACAGAATCATATAACTGAAACTTATGAAAATGAAAATGTTGACCAAGTCTGAACAAACGCAAGCAAAATTTCTGTGACCTTTCACAACTTGCATTTTTAAAATTCTAAAATTTATACACAATAATAAAATGATTACAAAAATGAAGATCTAATTCTACATACAAAAATTTTACATTCTTCTAACTAGTGAGACAACTGCTTAGTACCAGCATGTGCAGCATTCTAACAACTGCTTAAAAGCAATACTTTTGTGAAATATGGAAAAATTAGGTTAAAAAAATAATGAAAGAGAACATGGCAATGCTACCCTAAATTTAGGTACAGAATGTATAAGATATCACAATAGCCTAAAAACTGTGAAGTCTAGAAAAGAAGCAAAATTCAGATGTGTACTGTTTAAGGTACGATCACTTTCAAACTAAACAGCGCTATATTTTAGCTTCCCCTTAGTACAGGTCTGCTAGAAATTACTTTTGAGTGACCTTAATGAAAGGAGAGCTATTTTACCAACTGCTAACAAATGGAAATATTCATGATTCACTCAGCAAACTCTTTTTTTAACCACTGGAACCTGAAAACACTACTTTTCCAGGTCTCTCTTCCTCTTACATTCCATTCACAAAAGCAGCCTAGGCAAATAGATGAAAACTGGGAGAGATAATCCAAGAAGGGAAATAGCAAAATTAACTCCATGCCCTTTCCCTTCCACTGTTCCTCCCAGAGAAAGATAAATCCTTTATCAAATCTTTAAGACAGAATTATTGATTCACTGTTTGATATTAATACCTTTAATGTTTTTAAGGAAGTCCTGTCTATGAGTTGATCAGAACATCAGCTGCCTACTGAACTCAGACCTTTGCTCTACATTGACAGATTAACTGTGACTGATTACTTAAAATCAAAATGCTGATCAATAAGCAATTAGTGCTCAATCATCATACTTTGAATATAAAACAGCCATGTGCTTTTTCCTTCTCCAATTACTATGTTTTAGTTAATTTGAAAATGCAGACATTTACAATTCAATCAAATTTAAAATCTAACAAAAAATTGTAAAATACTTCACAACTACTTAAAACATCATGTGTCACTGGTATCTGTTACACCAGAAGACTACTGAAATACCACAATATGTGCTCCCACATTTCAATATTCAGAATCCAGCAACAAACAGTCCTAGTTAATAGTACCAACAGAAGTATGTAAGAAAGGTTGGGGGGGAAAAAAAACAGACCTAGGTACTTTCCTCCTTTTTTTTTTTTTCCTTTCTGCCCATAAAGTTGCAGGCTGCCAGTGCTTGTGCATCATCATGCAAGAAAAATTAACACTGCACTACGTGTTAAGAAATAGCTTTTATGGTAACGGTAACACTACTTACTGGTTACCGACTAAACTGTGAAGAAGCTAGAATGACAAATTTAGACTAAAGAAATACAGTGTTTTAAAAATTAATCTTTAAATACAACTATTTCTGACTGAAAAAAAAACCCCTCTAGATTTAAAAGAGGTTTTTAAAATTAGTCACCAGAGTGTATTAGCCAGTAAAACTCCTTTACTCATAAACACAGAACTTTAATTGTTACATTCATGAATGTTCCAGTACCTGAACTCTATACTTATACATATATATGCACTTATATTTAAACACAAACTCACTGCATGTTAGAATTGGCATTTTGTTTAAGTACTAAATATTGAAGTTTTATACAATTCCTAAATGTAGCTTATAATTTTATCTGGTCCAGACTAATTCCAACTGAAAACAATGAAGAAAAAAACAGTACACCAAAACAATTCCCCAGAAATCCTTTCTCAGTCTCCCTGCAAAAGACAGCATGTTAAAACTATCTTTATACACAATAAACACCACCTTTCTTATTTCTGCCAGAGAAATATTTATCAGTAAAGCTGCCAAGAATGGTTTGATGCATACCAGAATCTTCAGAGCACAAACTGCAATGCATTTTTTGTTTCTAAAGATCATTACGTGGAAAACTGCAACACTCAGCACAGTTTCCAGAAAATTGTTACAGTGTTGCTATAATTAAAAATCTACAAGGTAGACATACTTAATTAGAATACTGGTGTGCAAACATTTAATTCCTTCTCTATCTTCCCTGCAAAGAGAATTTCTTATCCTTGCCTCCAAGGGTCTATTTCAGGCACTATGAATCCTCCTAACCCCACAACCTGTGTCCCAATATCTTCACGTGGCCAAAAGCTGAGAGAAACACATCATCTACCTGAGACAAGTGAAGGGAAAGAGAAGCTCAGAAGCAGGAGATGACAAGAGTTCTGTCCAAGCCCCACCACTCTGCTGGAAAATGGAACTGAGCCACTGCCAGGAGAACGGCATCCCAGGGACAATCAGTTAATGCCAGCCTCAAAGGCCAGAGCTGAGGATCACCTCACATAACAGCACAACACCACTGCTTGCCACACGACAGGCAGAGACCCTGCACCTCAACCACTCAGAAGCCAAAAAATACTCAGAAGAACAAACTGGCCACGTTTTTGTATTTCCTCTCTGGCCTAGTTCCACACCTGTTCCCATGATCTCGTCTCCAACTCTTCCTTGCTACATTACATTTGATTCCAGACTGATCACTTCTCTTTTTCCTTTCAACTATCAGCTTTGTATCTACATTTTTTAAAATATACATTGCAGATGATTTTTTTCCAGTAAGTGTATGAATGTAGTCTCTCTCAAAGTATTTTTAGTGGCTTTTCCACACCAATCACAAGGTAAAGACTAGCAGAACTCCTACCAAGTGGTATTTTAAATTTTCTGGTATGTTCTGCAGCTCAACTGCTTGGGACAGACTTCAATTGGTTTTGACATACAAGATGCATGAAAGTATTACTCAAATTAAGGGATGAAAATATCTAGCATATTGCTTTATATACATGTTTTAAGAGTATTTTCAAATTGAACATTTCCTAGAACGAGAACAAGATCTATCAATAGCTGAGTATCAATGGTCTTCAAATATTATAGACTCAGAACACAAATCTCAGTTACAGATCTTTTCTTACAAAATTTTTGATCACTGCAAAGATCTGAACTACAAAACGGCTCTCCCTGATGTTATTTCAAACAGTGAACATATGAATAGTTTTCTTCTTTCCTAGAAAGCCTAATTATCCTAACATAAAATAACATAAAAGAACTTGCTAATGTGCATAAGTGTGTTGCTAGGAAGTTTACTGGAAGGTATTTCTAAAGTTGCTCAAAACCACACAGTTATGGAGGATGGCAGATGTAAATGGATAAACCTGCCAGAACTACTTGATAGTGCTGACAAGCAGAACTTGCTGTGTCAACATATTGCCCAATTTAGGGGTGAGGGGAAGAAGAAAAAAAGACAACCAGAACCTTGGCAGCAAATATTAAACTCTTAGACTAATTTGAATTTCATTTTTATCAGCGCAACTGAACAGTTGCCTCCCACCAATAGTATGGTTTCAAGATGTCTTTGGCATTTCATTAAGCATAGCAGCAATCAACAGTAACCCAGATTACAATTTTTAATAGGCAATAATCAGCAGCTTGCATTAAAAAAAAAAGGAGCCTAATAGAAAAAAAATACAAGTGTTCTCAGTCTCTGAAATCAGACTGTTATACCAGCTGGTGCTGAGAATAGCCTACGCATTTGCTTTCAGTTGAACATGAAAATACCAGGTTAAATTCACAGGGAAGAAAACAAGTTTCTAATTTACATATTGGCTGATAGTTTAGTTTTTTTGAAACCTTAATTTCAAAATCAAAAGAACTTTTATTTAAAAGCAGTTAGCTATTTTTTCCTTGTGATGAGTAAATATCTGCCAGTTTAATTTGTGATAATTTACAGTCATAATAATAAAGTTTTGTATTCATTAAAGATGTATCTCACTAACCAAACCACAGAAATAAGACCATCTACTGTTGTTTTCACTACTAATTCCAATATACCAAGATTTGTAATGTCCTACATGTAGACAATTCACAATACTTGTAAATTGACACAGATTTCCCACTTCTAAAAAATGACTGGGAGCTATTAGCTTTTGTGGTGCTATGCTCTGGTGCAACATAGTATTTACAGCAGGCGTATTGTGTCTAAAGTGTAATCTTTCTCCAGCCTTCAGTGCTTCAGAGACATTAACCAGCAGCTCACCAGAAGCCACTCCACCTTCATTTAGGGCAGCCAATAAAAAAATTGCAACTCTCCCTTTAAACAGAATGAAGCAGCAAAATGAAATTTCAGGGCTGACTATAAGATGTCCTCTTTGAATATGACTGGAAAGTGCATATATTTTACTTCAACAGTCTCCTAAAATAATGGGGGTGGGGATGCATTTGTTTGATTTCTTTTTTTCCTCTGTTTCTAAAACGAAATATCAATCTAAATGCTATTCTTACCAAACTGATAAGTTAAAGATGTTTGAGAGGTCAGAATTTCTTGAGAAAACAACTACCCAAAGACCAAGCATATATCAATGATTTAACTGTATTTCAAAGGAGAAAATTTTGACTTGTCTGACACCAAAACAGCTAAGCTAGAAAAGGTCCGAGATTCACTTCACCTAGTATAGATATAACTGCAAGTGCAAGCTCTGCTTTTTTCCAACTTAAAATGGATTTCACACCATGACAGGTTTCATTCTGCATTAAAATTGCAAATCTTCCATTTGGCCCAGTTTCAGCTGCAATTGATCTGCTTTGTCGTCATAGATTTAAAAAAAAAACAGTGAAGGGCACTGCAGCTTTAAATATTTCAGAGCTATGTAGCTAGTAAATAGACTCCATTGCAATATGGCTCTGAAGGTCGTGTCCTATTGTCTCTTTTCTCTGCAAATATTCTGAACAGCATAAAATGGTTTATTTTCCACAATACTTTTCTGCCATTTCTAAATCATGTCAATTGTATTAGGCATTTCCTTACTGGAAAGGGTAGATACGCCACTCTTTCTATACACACCCACGCTGCTTCGAGATGTATTCAAAACGTCCACTGTGAATTTAACAGCAGGGTGTTAGATGTATTAGATGTACACAGCTTTTCATATGGATGCCTTATGTGAACAGACTCCCTGTTAAATCCCACCACAACATAAGGACAATTAGTTATTGCAATAGTGATAAAATAATTAACTGAATTTCAGGTCAAGAAGCATCTTTGGTTAAAATTAACAGCCCAGTTAGAAAACTGAACCAGCAATTTCAACATCTCAGCTTTCTCAAGTATGGGAGAATAGGAAAAAAATTCTAACACAGCACCAAGAGAATGCAGTCTGCCAAACCTGTTTTTCATGAAGGCTACTACCTTTCAGATGCTAAAAAAGGAGCAAAAAACAACAACAAAAAAACCCATACACCACATTTAACAATAAGCTACAAGAAAAATAAGACTTTAAACCTTAAGCTAGAGTTGGAAATCCTTGTGTATGCACTCCCTAGGTTCAACCCCACTTCTTTCATGTAAGGTGACTATTTGATGAAAACATGAGTTATGGAGGTGCCACTCAGAACATAACATGAAACACAGCCCCTCAAAAAACAGAAATCTGTGATAGCTGTCATCATGCAGAAGGTGCGTGTAGTCACTTACCTGAAAAGGCAACAGATTGTTGCCATTGTCCGTCCTGAACGCGTTGTCTTCCATCCAGGATTTGGGGGTTAAGGGTGCAGCCCGTGGGAACTTCGGAGGGGCAATGACATTGCTGGAGAAGGGCTTTTTAAGGGGTGAAATGGGATTGAGGGGGGAGGGCACACCGACTCCCACTCCCACGCCAACCCCCACTCCAACTGCCCTTCGAGGGTCCCTACCAGCCTGCAGCCCACCCCAAGGGTTGGAAGGTGTACTCCAAGCTGCGTTTTGATGGTTATTCCAGCTGGAGGAGGAAGAAGAAGAGGCAGAGGAGGAAGACGGTTTGCTGGTCATGATGGGCTGATGGCTGTAAGCAGCATTTCTCTGGGCAAAAGGTGCCTGATTAGGACTCACAGGTGACCTCCGCTGCTGTTGCTGCTGCTGAGCTTGCTGCTGCTGCTGCTGATGTTGGTGGTGTTGAGTCTGAGCTAGGCCAATCTGAGGTGAGAAAGTGCCACCAAATACAGGGTTGACATGGTGTGGAAAATTCTGGAAAAGCATTGTCCCATTGACTGGAGTAATCCCTTGGAAAAAGCTATCATCCACCGTGTTTGTGGTCCCTGTAGACCAGGTGCTGCCAAACGAGGGAGACAAGGAGGTGCCGGCTGCAGGTTCTTGTTGAGGCTGGTGAAAGCTCAAGCCAGGCAAAATGGGAGACTCCATCTGCATCTTCTCCTTGCTATTTTGGGAAGGAGCCGATGTGCCGATACTAGTCACTGAACTGTTGTCTTCTGGTTTGGGTGTCTCCGACGAGATGGGCGTAGAGGGGGCTTCTGCTGAGTTTGGATCTTGCTGCTGCTGCTGCTGCCGCTGCTGCTGGGGCTGGGCTTTGCTTTTGTCCATCAGTAAATCATCCTGCATGGTTTGCGCAGCTGAAACAGTAGGGGAAAAAACCACAAAGACAGATTATTAGCATTGTCATTCATACCACAAGCCAGTCTGTTTTAATCATCTGCCAGCCAAAAATCTCGTCCTATCGCTAGTACTATGCTACAGCATATTGCAAGGCAAACCCGTAATCTTCCCCCTCCCCCATTTAGGAATATGTAACCTTTGATCGTGCTAGATTGCCCTGAAAATATTTTTTAAGATGCTTCACCCTTTTTGATGCCTTGTTTCCCTTCAGTCTAAATGAGAGATGTGCTTATAGGGCAGAGATATACAGCAATTTCGCCACGTCTCTTTTCTCTTACACCGGAACTCAGAGCTCTCACCCTGCAATGAGAAACTGATTCTGGTTCCTGTTTTTCCAAGCACCCTCCTCCTCCACCTCCTCCCCCTAGTTATTTGCATACGTCAATAAATACTGCTGCGTCCTTCAGCAAGGTTAAAAAGACACCAGTCTTCGCTCTTCTCCACCCCCTTTTCTATTAGGGGGCCTTTAAAGGAGCCGGGTGCCGATTTTCCTTAATGAACGAGCAAGCTCGCAGTGATTGAGGTTTATCAGAGGAGAGCGCACAGGGACGCTCGCTGACACGGGAGCGGCTCCTCGCTGCACAATCGCTTCCTGGCCGTCCCCGCGCCCAGCCCGCGCCGGCTCCGGGCAGCCGAGGCGATGGCACCGCCGGGAAGGGGGGCCGGGGGGCGGAGACACTCCGCGTACAAAGCCACCGATGGGTGTTGGATTTGCCTTCGGTGACCTTACGATCTCTCCGCGTAAAATGCTGTTTTACATCAAAGCAGTCCTTTACTTGAAGGTATAGCTATCTACTCGCTCTATTTATATACACACCCGCTCTATTTATACACATGCATATGAAATCATCGGTGATTTCTCCATTAGAAAGCCAGAAGGTCTAAATTAGTAGACCGGGGAGATATTATTAGACTATGATCTTTCTAATGCTTTCAAATGAAATATAAAACCAGGGAAAATCGAAATATTTACAATACAGACATGCTGCATGTTAAAAATAATCTTTATATGCACAAGACAAGGACTAGTGATGCAAATTATTTGCTAAATCAATACATAAGTTCAAACTTCAGAAAGGAAATGTGTGTGGAATGGTTGAGGCTTATATATGCTAGAAAATGTGCTCCATATGAAACAGGGCAGATCACATAATTTTATAATGATTTTGAGACCCAGTAGTACTAATACAATACAGACATCAATGAACAGCAATTGTATGAAATCGCAACAGGAACCTCCACATTTTGCAGGCTTTTAGTCTATTGAGGAGATCACTCTTAATCTCAAAAATATTTTAAATGTGCCCCAAATCACTTACTTTCATTGAGTAACTATGCCAAAGATGGTCATTGCTTAATACCTAACTGCATTACTATTGAGTTAATCATATGACATTTACATGCCTAAGACTGTATTTTTTTAGGATTGTTTTTGTAATGTAACAATGTATAGCCAAATCGATTAACTGTTTAAGAAAGGTTGCAAAGTGTGAAACTGTTGACACTGTCCTTTCTGACATCAAATGGTCCAGGTGTATATTACATTTTTTTGTTCTTTCCTTTAAATATATTCTGAGGCATGCACACACATTTTGGTTAAAATGAATTTTAGGAGAGGTTTCTGGTATCTAGTAAGTTACTGCTTATGCTCCCCCTGATTTACCAGTTCAATATGTAAAGTGAGCAGCAAGGCTTTCTGACCAGCCCATGCTGTGAGACAACATTAAGCTCCTAAGGACGGGGTAAACCATTGCATCTGTTCCAGGCAGCACTGCTGCTGCTGGGAGTGCAGAAAACCTTGCAAGGCATTTTAAAGCAATACTGCAGTAAACCACAATATACCAAGCTCTGTCTGTGTAACTTTCCATTAGCTTCACTTCTACCAACATCAGTATTACTCCTAAGGCTACATAAAATTACTGATGACTACACATCAGAGGGAGAAAAATATGTATATCCCTCTCCCCTGGGTCTGACCTATCAGTATAAAAATACATTTAGAGAGAAAAACACAGCAGCTGAAATATTAAAATTCTGTCGTCAATAAAGTTATATTTAAATTAGTTAATCACCAGGTTATCTATAGTGGCTAGTACAGCAGTTGCTTCAAATATGTACCTTGACTTAGCTAGCCGGTTTTGAACTTTATCCTAAGGACTGTGATTCACATTCCCTTCCATATTGCTTCTTAAAGGCAAAAATCACTGCACCATTCAACCCTCTTGTCAAGGTCAAGACCTTCCTTTAATGAATGAAACCAGACCAAATGAAAAAACACTGGTTAATAAATTACTTTGAAAGACAGGCCAGCCAATGTCTAATGTGGGACTAGTATGCAGTACTCTTGATTATTTGGTGTAAGTATTTGTACAAATTTACAATCCAGTACAGGAAATCTATATCCCCATAGCAGATCCATTTGCATGCAGAAACCCACGCAGCCAACACAGAAATGTTTAAGGAACAGTTACCTTTGGATTTTCTGTATTTAAAGATCAACAAAAGGACAGTATATTTATTTTCTTCTTTCAGGTTTGGTATGTGACAAATAGTCGACCAGTCTGGCAAGAGCACTTTGACAACTGGAAGCTTTCAGCGCATGCTCTCCCATGGAATCATGGGGTTTGAAGTCTTACCGATAGACAGCATTTCACTGCTGCTTCCTGAAAGGAAGAGAGCTCGACAGGGAAAAAAATATGGGCACACTCTCTCTTCCCAGGGAAAACTGCTGCAATCTGAATCATCAGCTCTGAGGAAATATCTGTCAGACTGAGCTGAAAGTGACTAACTAAATATGTGCTTTTAAATAGTTTGATTTAGAAGCCCAGATCAAATAGCCACCTATTCCAAACAACTGCTAGACAAAGGAACAGTTCCAGTATTTCCACACTTCCCTTACAAACTCCTAGCATAAGAAATTAATTATAAGCTCATACCAGCTATAAAGTTCAAGGCTATTACAAAGGAAATTGTGCCACGTTGCTTAGCTGAAGAATATATTAAATAATCACGTGTCATAATATAATTCCTAAATATATTCTGAAACTCAAATAGGTAAAGTATGAAAAATTTAAAAGAAATCAAAATCAGTACATAGGTGAAAAGTTGTACTATTTGAATAGTTTGCAATTTTCAAGTTACAACTTTTTATTACTGAATTGTTACTACACTAAAAATTCCACAAAAAAAAATAAGCTGCTCAGAAGAAAATCAATGTGTGAATGTTACTATTTAACATTTCATCTATTCTGTACATGGTGGTGCCACACTTCACCTCCCTCCCTTTCACTACCCAGCATCTACATATCTCCATCCTCCCCATCAATACACAGCCTGACAGGAGTTCCTCTCATAAGATATTAATATAGTGATCATTAATGTAGGTCAGGTAAAATTTTCAGAATTTCATTCACTGACACTTGGTTTTCTGTTTTGCACTAGTCCGTGAATTATTCTGCATATTTATTCTGGGTAATTCATAATACTAATTATTCAGACCAAATAGTAATGCTCATAAGGAAATACATCTTTGAAATCAGAAGTGTGAAAATAACAGTGTTTAATAAAAGTGCAGGCTGATTTTCCAAGGATAAAATATGCATAGCTTTATGCGTGAAAGAGAGATGACTAAAGCTGAGAAAAATAAATTAGGGCAGTTGAAAGTGAGTTGTTCTAACACTTACGTCTCTGCTTTCTGCACTCTGTTTATGTTGGACTGTCTGGTCTGCCTGCCCTAAATCAGCTGTGTAATTAAGAGTTTCTCAACACTTGCTCTAACCTGTTTGTGCTACTCTGAATCATTAAAGGCAGCATTTTTTTTTTTTTACAGCAATAGAAAATACTTAATTTTATGAACTATCCCACCTCTCACAGGGCTGGCTCTAGGCATTCTATGCCCTCCTTTATGTCCCTATTTACTTGTGGTTTATTGCTTTTCAGATGATTTGAGGATTCTGTCAGTTCTTCCCAGGACACAGTTTCACTTGATAGATGAAACATTAGGATAAGGAAAAGCACTCAAGAACTAAAGAAAATAAAGATGTAAAGACAGTTTTTGATCAATTAGCTAACAGAAGAAATTTTTTTTTGTTTCTAGCAACCAACTCCCTCATAACTGGATGTTAAAAGATAGTAACGACAGCTGAATCAGAACACAAGAGCTTAATTCAATCTGCTATATGAATTACTTGACCTGGGCCAGTTCCAAAGAAACAAATGTAAGAAAGGCCCAGAATAAACCAAGCTAATTCAATTAGCATTGTATAAGGTGTATTTTTATTTTAAGCAATTCATTATGAAGTAATTTAAGCCTCTTTAAGCCTCCTGTGACTAACAAACAATGCTAGTCTTTTTGACAGAAAGTGACTATTCCAGCTGGCTTGAACCTTAAAATTAAGTGTTATGGTACTGAAAAAACCCCCAAGTTTCATTGTAGAAACACCTTTTTTGACTTACATTAGTTTCATTTTAGACTGAGGGCTACTTATCTTTTAAAAAATGGAACCAAGTAGATGAGAAATGCCTAACTGATCTTGTAATTCAATTTTACACATCGTTATCATAGCAGTTAATATATAGATTTGCCAAAACAGAATACTCCTATATAGCTTTATTGTAAACAGCTAATAATTTCCACAGTTTTAATACTGCAAGTTCAGAAGAATAATATTAAGGTACAGCTCTTTATGTATTTGTCCTCTTTTCCAGGCCTCACTGAAATAGTCATCTATGCATATATATTTAATCTACCTTCATGTCATTCTTTCAGTACTTGCTTGTCAACTTTATTAAGCCTAAATCTGTATACATTTGTTATCAAACCATTTCATATCTTTAAAAGTTGATATTTTGCAGTAAATTTGATAGCCAATTTTAGGGCTCAATTTTAAGCCCTAAATAGCTTATATTTGGTGATTTTCATTAACTTCTGTACTTGCCTTCAAATGCACAGTTCTACTTAATTTACTTAAAATGGCTGCTACCTCCAGTCAGTGTCTGGGAGCTGAGCTCTGGCAAAGCTCCAGGAAGAGCAGCCACTTTCCCTCATTCTGCACTGGCCAAACAGAGCCTGCTCCCAGGAGAGTTCTCTCAGCTCAAATGTAGCCACTCACTGCCAGGTGCAGGTAAGAGATGACAGAGTGAGGCAGAGTGCAGTGAACATCAGAGAAAAGGAAGGAAGAAACAAAGAAGGACCTATTAAGGGATGATATAGGAAGCAATAGTTTAAAAATGAAAACAAAATGCAAGAGGCAATCTGAGATTTACAGTGGAAACTGCCAATGCGAAGAAGGAAGTATAAAGAACAAAAAGCAGAAAGAAAATAAAGAGCAAAGGAGGATGAGGGAGAGTGAAGGAGGTGATTGTAGGGGAGAATAAAGCAAGGATTTTAATAGAGCAGCTGCATATCCAGTCTTGTTAAAGAGAATAGAGAAGGATAAAATGACAATTCTTGCTCTGTCTGGGAATAAGGAAGTGGTTTTTGACAAATTCAAATCCAGTTGGTTATATATGTATTTTAGGATCACACTTTGATTCTGGATAGAGCAGATAAAGAACATATATCCCAAGCTGTCCAACAGTTTCCACAAATCAGTTTTTGGATTTCAGAATCTTTAAGCTATTTATGGGATGTTAAGGGGTCTGCCATTATAGAATGCTTTGTGTTGTAAAGGACCTTTAAAGCTCCTATAGTTCAACCTCCCTGCACTGAGGGATGTCTTCAACCAGATCAAGTTGCTTAACCTGACCTTAAATGTTTCCAGGGATAAGGAATCCACCTTCTCTCTGGACAATCTGTGCCAGTGCTTTACCACTCTCATAGTAAAAGATTTGTTCCTTATGTTCAATCTAAATCTACTGTCTTTTCGTTTGAAACCACTAAAGTTTGTCTAATTATGCTTTTATGTATCCTATTACATTTTTATTTTTCATGTTTGAAAAAAATATTAAATTGAAAAAAAAGTTCAAACCTACTGACTGTTCACTATTTGACCTGATATTCAAGTTTTGTCCATTCCAGTCTTATCATACCTTCCTTTGCCAGTGGTAGAGCAAATCAGTCACCTTTGTTACAGACAATTCTATAGCCTCAAACAGTAGTCAAGTGATCCTGAGTTCTGGTTCCATTTCTTCAGGTAAATATTCTTCACAGCTATTATTAGCCACTATGACCTTTATCATAAATGGCAGGCAACCAGCATATCCTTTCAACACCAAAGCAAAAATACAGAAATTGCACAAACCACATACTTCTAGAAATAAAACCAGCTTCCCTCTTTCCATTTGTAACACTTAAATATAAATAACCTAAGGTAGGCTAGCCTAGCTGCTCAATGCTCTGGCCAATAGGCAATGATCTTAGTCCAGACCAAGAATAGGAACCAGAAACTCCTGATATCCAATAGTGCTCTTACATGCCACGGACAGCTGTAATTGGGACAGTGTGTATTAGGATCTCTTCCAGGAGGTCATGCCCATGTAGTTTACTCAGGCCACTGTACATCCAACACTCCTCAGTTGGATTCAGCAGTGAATTTTATGGCCCCAAGAACAAAATAAATTTTCTGGGACAGGTGCCTTCTTCCCACCTGTTTCTATACCTCCTGTAAGGAACATTTACATCTCTGTAAATACTGCAGCATTTCTCTTTATGATATTTGTAGCAATTAGAAAATAAACAACCTTACTATTATGCACATAAACTGCTTATAGGTCCAAGTCCAGGTGTTTTACACACATATTGACAACAATTTTCTCTCCCCAAAGATTCTCAACTGATTTGTCCCTAGCTAAGGCAGCAGAACCAAAGAATCCAGTATATTCCCTAAACTTCCTGTTACACCTGATGTCTGTTGTGACATACATGCAAAAGCTTGATCTGAGCCAAGAACAGCTCTAGGTTGATGCAGCTGCACAGCTGCACCCCGGTCTTGGCCCTGTAAATTGCAACCTTGAACAGCAACTGCAGTGTAATTTACGCAAGGTACAGGAAATAGTTTCATATAGCAAATAATCACTATTCTTTAAAAATATAACCTGAAAAGGAAAAATAAAAGTTGATTTTTACTAAGCAATCTTTCCAAGACTCTGTCATGTCACAACAGCCTCTGAAGAACAGGCTATTGCCTTTGCTTCGGGAGCCCGACGTGAAGGCTGGAGACAAACACCCACGGTGGAGATCATTGGAAAGGCAACTTCTTTCCAGACACTATCCCCCTCTTTGCTCTATAAACGTTCTTCAGCTTCTAAATTTCCAGTTTTTCAGATTCTGACGCTCTAAATTGACTTCTGAACATACAACTAATTCTAAAAGCACCTTAGAAAGTTTGTTTTTTTTTTCCCCACACCACCAAAAGAGAGCTTTTGCCATTACCACTGGCCGTGCCATCCCTCACCCCACCTGCACAGCAGTGGTCACAGGGCCTCCATCGAGCACCAAGTCCCACTTACAAGGGCGCTTGTCCTTGTCATCGACAACACCACCACTGAAACGGATTAATTTCCCTTCCGCCGTTCCAGCCACCGCCCCTCTGGGCAGCCGGCAGGGTCCCCTCCGCCCCGAGGGCAGCCCGCGGGCCCGGCGGCCGAGCCGCGGCGGGGCCGCCTGCACCTGTTGGGCGGGGAGGGAGCGGGAGATGCTCCTGCCCGAGGGGGTCCCTGCGGGAGCGGGGAGGGGGCAGAGCAGGCGGCCCAGCCTCTCCCTCCGTCCCTTCTTCCCTCCCTCCCTCCACCCGTGAGGGGTCCCGGCCGGCGGCGGGGGACGGCAGGAGGGGCAGCAGCCGCCGGGCGCGAACCTTCCCCCGCAGACCCCGCTCGGCCGCCCCGCCGCGGTCCCGTACCTGCCCCGCGCGCGGAGCCGGGCAGCGACTGCGCGACGGCGGCGGCGAGGAGAGACATGGGCAGGGCAGGGGGAGCGCCCCGCCGGACCTTTAAACCCGCGCCGGCGGCGGGACTACAGCTCCCAGCGGCGGCAGGACTGCGGCGGGGCTACGGCGGGGCTACGGCAGGACTACAGCAGGACTACAGCTCCCGGCGCTCCCGGAGCTCCCGGCACGGGCGCTGCCCTTGGCGCAGGCGCGCTGCGGGGCCGGGCGGCGGTGACGGCGGCGCGGTCGCGCTCAGCGCTCGCCGCCTCTCCCCGCGGCGGCCCGGGCGCTCCGTCCGGCCCCGGCCACCGGCCCTGCGCCGCGTCCCGCCTGCCGCAGGAGGGGCCGCCCCGGCCGTCCCGCGGAAGGGCGGATTTGCCGCCTTCCCGTTCGCTCCCCTTTCTCCGCCGCCGCACGCGTGACGCCTTTGTCAGGCTCCGGGCCCTCGGCTGGGCCCGCTCCTCCGCCCGGGGCCATGGCCGAGCAGCCGGGCTTGGCGCTGCCGCAGACCATGGACAGGTACGGGGAGGGAGCGGTCGGGCTGGGCCTGTGAGCCCCCGCGGGGCCTTGCGGCCGCTGTGGCGCTTTCGTGTTTTGCCTGGGTGGGCGGGCAGAAGTTGTGCGAGCGCTGTGGGGAGGCAGCGCGGGCAGCCGAGGGGCGAGGAGGGGTCGCCCCGCGGCCCTCGGGAGGTGAGGGAGCGCCTGGGCCGGGCCGCAGCCCCTGGGTCTAGGGGAGCCTTGCGTAGGGAGCGCGCTGACCTGCACGTACGGTGAGGCACCAAAAGATCACCTAAGCTAAGCCGGCCTTGTGTGTTTTGTTGCTGGTTTTATGATCTGAAGAAAGCCTACAAGTGCTTTCTGGAGCGTTCTTAAAAATTACAACCTTGGAAGTATTATGACTTAAGCATCTTTCCTCGTCTATAATTAGTAATTTGTAAATTCTGTTTATTATATTTGTTTTCTCTATATGCTTTTATTTGAATATGTAGCACTTTCACCCTGTTCCACTTAGCACTTCAGATTCCTTAAGTGTTATTTTGACTCATCCAGGAAGCCCTTGCAACCTATTCCTACAAACAATAAACCACATTCACGGCCTGTTATTGCAGGAGTTGTAGTAGCCTGGTATCTCCGAAGATGGGGATCCAGAAGCAGCTTCTGTTGATGAACCTGTCAAGTTTTCATCATAAGGAATCAAAAAGGAACCCTGGTGTTTTTGTCCTTTCCAGGTTGCCTTTAAGGAAAGAGTATTTAATGAAATACAGGTGATGGAACTACAAACTATGGGAGGGAGGGACAGAACTTGTGCAGCCTGGAAGGAGGGAATGAGATGTTCTTGTTTGATATAGAAAGATGATAAAAGTGATTTGGGGAGGGAAAGTTTATGTTCTAGAAAAACTGAAAAAGTAAGAGATGACAAAAGGATGATTTATGTTACAAAAGTATTGTTGAATCAACTCCTCTTAAAAAAATAACAACAAAAAAACAACAAAACAACAAATTTTTATCTACATCCTGAATTTTGTAGTCCAGTAATACATATTTAGAGTTCTAGGAAACCATAATACTTTGAGTGGATGCCCTGATGCCCATGGCTATTGTATCACACTCTGAAGTCCTAGTTCACCCTATTGGGAAGTGGCTTTGAGGTTGTGTTTATAATATCTGTTGTGACCCACTATTTAATTAAACAGTTAATTACAAAAAAAAAAAAAAAAAAAAGAAAAAGAAGAGGAAATTAGTTACCTGGTTGCCAAACCAGTTTACTGTTCTTCAGTTGTTACCTGTAATAGAGTTGTGGGTTTTGATGTACATTTAATATTCTGTATCCTTTCAAGTTTGTGAAATTATAATTTGTGTCTCTGGCTCATTTCAAAGACTTTTTTTTTGTATACTTGGAGTAGCTTGATATGTAAAACAGTTGGACAGCGTCTCTGATTTCCTTAATATCAGGGACAGTTGGGAAAGAATTTGAAGTACCTAAGTAGCATAAAAGGAGGTATGAAGAGAGGCTGGAGCTTTCATATAAGAATTCCTTTGGCTCATTATAGGAAACTTTAGAAACTGGAGTGTCACAAGGGATGAGTGCACTAGTAAGAAGAAACCAAGTGTTTAGGATTTTAATTTCATTCAGAGTGTAGCACAACATCAATAAAAGGATTTTGGACTAACCAAGACCTCAAAATGCAGTTGGTGTAAATAATTTTTCTGCTTTATATTGGGTTTATGGAGCAGGGTTACATTTGAAAAAAGAGATTTTTATGCATCTGATGTTTCTGAAGGTTGTACATAACTGTGATTGTGTTGTTGGTAGTGGTGATCAATATAAGCCTTTAGCATTTCATCCTAATGGACATACCCCATAGTTGCATTATCTGTGGGGATTATGAGGAATGGAAATACTTCTTCTGTCCTGTTACCTTTTTTGCTCATGACATATATTTGTTTTCCTCAGTGAGAAAAAAAATGCAAAATCTTTAATTGCTAATGACTATAGCTAAACACAAAGTGCATACTTCAAAATAAAATGACTTTCATTTGGATTCTAATAGTTAAGGAGGGGAAAAAGAAGGGTTTTCTTCTGTTTCCAGTACCTAGATCACCTCTGAGAGTGGTGACATGCTGTTATATCAGGAATCAGGTGTTGCTGTAGATCTGAGTGCATGCACTGCTTTGTATACAAGGGTCAGAGCTCCCAGAGCAAGTTCTTTAATTCTCTGCTTGTGAGAGGGACCAGCTGGATTCTTCTCTTGACTCTTAGATTCTGCACCTGTATATATAAACCTATATAACAGGTTTATTTCCTTAATAAAGTTGGATTTCTCCAGTGCGAAGACTGATTTGATAGCATCATCACATTGTTGCCTGGGATTCATCTTTCTTTGATGTGTTTTGTGCTCCACCCTTTATTTGCCTGCATAATTTCAATCTAGGAAGCAATCCATGGATCTACATGAAAGAAGGTAAATAGTTGTTAAGATGTAAGGAGTCAGTTACTCAAAATTTCAACCTAAGGATTTTATACTTACCTGAAGGATTCACTGTAGCGTAATACAAGAAGCATGAGTGTGAGGTGACACTACATTGTGGATTGTCTTATCTGCAGCATTTAGGAAACTAATCCATATGATTGGCATCATCTTTACTAGCCTCAAAATCAGAATTTCCATCCCTCTTGTAATTTTTTTTCTTCTCTTTCACGTTCAGATAACAGTTCCAGATAATAATTCGTAAAATACTGTTCCTTTTCTGCAAGCAGAAATCTTTTTACTCTATGGCAAAACCCCATATTTCTGGAGTAATGTGTACACTTTTAAGGCACGTATTAGTAATCTGGCTAAATGGTGAGATTTTATTATTTCATTATTTTAATGCCTTTGTTCTTGTTAGTTTACTGCATAAATTACAGAATTATAGTAATCTTCAATAAAACTTGAAATTATGTGGCAGTTGGGTTTTTATGTGCTGTTAATGTGAGCTGTAATGCTGAAATGTACTCATATTTTTAAGCTTTATTCTCTTGACTTCAGTTGAATTACGTGTGGATTACTCTTGCAGATGTTTATGCCAAGGCTTCAGAATGCTGGGGTTCTGTTTTTTAAAGCATATCCTGTGCTAGTGATTTGTGGTATTTCATATACTATCCAAATTAAAGACAACTGCTCCCTCCTTTCCATATATTTGCCACCATGGTCAGAACATGGTCACCATTGCTTTCTGTTACTTCTTCAGAGATGTCAGTCAACATTTGATAGATAATCTATTGAAGGCTTGTCCAGGTACATGCTGAAGAATCAACATAGTGATAATTTTAGCATGGTTTCGTTTTTGAATGAGCATTCTTAGTTTTCTGACTGGGTCAGAAAAACTAATAACTATACTGTGGTCAGTATCCTTGATAAAAACTAGAGCAAGATGATGTGACTTTAAGTCTCTGTCCTTGCCTTTCCCTATTGAAAGAAGACAAGAGAGCTGAAATTGCAGGTAGACTTTAAAAGCAATTAAACAATAAATTGTAGTTTGCTTAAGAAATTACTTTTGCTATCAAGAGAGGGGTACTGTTGCAATTAAATTTTCTCTTTTCTATATCATTGATTTATTGGAAAATGCTAACAATTGTAGTTCAAAAATTACAAAATAGAGTTGGATTTTCTATTTCAGTTTTTTAAACTGTCATCTGATTCCACAGTAATTTTTTTTTTCCCCAAGAAAAAAGTGCAGGCACTGGATTTTTTTTGTTTGTTTTTTTTTTTTTTTTTTTTTTTTTTTTTACAATTAACTGTTGATACTGTAGTAAGCTAATATGCAGTTTTGGATTTAGACCCTAATGCTACAACCTCAACAGTGTAAATGCAGTGTGATCCTTGATTAAAGGTGTTTATTCTGAACATCTCAGACTTGTACTGTATGTTGTGCTCCCTCTCACTGATGAAAGTTGACACACAAGTAAGTCTTTGTAGGAGTGGAGTTCACCCAGATAAGATATGCAGAGTAATAAGCAACATAAAACACAATACAGGATTTATGTATTATCTTTATTTTTCACAGAATGCCATCTCTGCAGTTACTCAGTCTGTTTGTTCTACTTGTACTGATTTAGCATGTCTCTCTTCCTTGTCCTACCTCAAGTAATTATTTTCTTTCTTCACAACAGAGTTAAACTCTTTGGAGAGAGGTCTTCTTAACTTTTGGTCAAAGTCTGTCAGTGTCTGGAAGTACCTGGCTTTCTATTCTTCCTTGAGAGTAGGTTATTCATGCTCAGAAGGAAAGGGTGTATAAGAGCAGAGAATGGACTGTGCTGGGTTAATCTCTACCAAGGAAAGAAGGGGTTTGTTTTTCCCTGTCCTTAGTCCAACTATTTGGAAGTAGATGTTGCTACAGGATGGAAAAAGCAAAATCACACATATAATGGAGAGTGGATTTCAAGAAAGAAAGCTTAAAACAATAAGTGCTTTATAATAGCTTGTCTTTCTCATTACTGCTTCATCCCAGGTACATCCCTTAGTATTTTGCTTCACTGTATTGCGAAGGTTCTATGTAGATTGATTTCTTCCTGTGTCTTACCAGTAAAGATGATCAGTGGAGACTTAGTGCAGACCTGTACACTGCCTTTTGCCCATGTGAAATATTGCAAGTGTCAGCATGCTATTTATAAACTGTCTTAACCTTTTGACTGTTGTCTAATGTATTTTTCTGTCTTTGATGTTTGCTTTCATATGCTTAGGAACAAATGTATATGTTTCAATTGCTGCTTAACAATTAACTTCTACCTGCAGACAGTAGGTAATTATTCTTCCTATTTAAGTGTGAAGAAACTCCTGAGAAACAACTTAAAAATTTTTGTACTCAAACTATTGGCATCCCATGTATTATGAAGGCACTCAGATAACATTTTCATTTTTTACATTCACTTTTTGTAAAAAGGCTATACAAACTCATGTGTATTGATCTCCTCCCTATAGAAGTGTTCAGACTCTGTAATAGTGCTTAAAGCTGTAATGGTTTCCTTTGCCATAGTATCTTTTAAGTGCTCACTGAAGTGGAAACTTCTGACAGTTTATGCAAATGTGTTGAATAAATATATGTATAATAATTTACAGACAAATATCAAAAAGGTTAAGGTCTCAATTTTGGAACAACTTTTTGAAGTAATATTTAAGGTGGTCATGAATATGCCTTTCTGCATTGCACAGAGGGTGGAAAATTCCTCATGTGAAAATAAGTGCTGTTTAATGAACATTTGTGTTTTCCCCTGAGCAGCAGAATGGGCCAAATACTAGATTTTTATATGATGTAAATACCTACCTTTATCAAAAGAATGTGTGACTTGCTCATGCTTTTACTGGCATTTGTCATTTACCCCAGGTAGCAAATTCATCACCAGTGCAAAAGAATAAGAGGACTCAGTCTGGAGCAGTTAAGGCAAACTGCTTCTGGCTGATGTTTCTAAACAAAACTGTTGAGATTACATAACTGGTGACAGGGCTGGAGCACATGACTTACTAGAACGAGCTAGAGGGAGCTGAGCCTGCCTGGAGAAAGGATGGCTTGGGACCTCTGATAACCTACTTCCTACTAAGAGGGTTGTTGAGAAGACTGACTCTGGAGGTTCCTGGCAGGATGATGAGAATCATCTGTGAATTTGAACAGAGAAGTTTTCATCATGTGAGGATGGGAGTGATGCAGTTGAGCTTGGGAACAATTGCCCAGTGCAGATGTGGATCAGCCCATGGGGCTTTTTGGGACCCAGCTGGAGAACACTCTGCTGTCTGGTCTGAATTTGGTGTTGCTTCTGTCTTGGGCAGGAGGTTTGACAAGATCTCCTGTGGTCCCTTCTGAGCTGTAATTCTGTGATACCAAGTCTAGATGCAATCCCAGTTTAAGGGAAAACAGCATCGTATCATTTGCACGCATAACTTAAACATACCATGCTGGAGGTGCCAATAGAGAGGTACAGTCCACTGACACCTTCTAGCAAATCTGCACTTGGTCTTTTTTAGCACCTGCTCTGAAATTTGTACCTAAAAGTTAACTTCCTCTCTAGTTGGACTGGGAATTTGCTTTTTTTCTCTTAAGAATTTTTGCTCCTGTCATGTTAATGCTAATATGAATGCTTTTTGTCAAAAATTCCTAAAACTGAATGGAAGTGCTTATGGTCAGAATTTTTGTGTCAGTGATTCTGGGAGAAGGTTTAGACACTTCCTGCCTAAGACTACTGTAGGATAAGAAAACTTACAATCAAAGTGTCTATTTCTAAATGCTGCTTAAAAATATTGCACTGAAGTTGTATTA